>JAGKTI010003443.1:0-18928 GCA_018397915.1 Birgus latro
ATGGGAGAAAGACAGAAGAGGAAGGATGGGAGAAAGACAGAAGAGGAAGGATGGAAGAAAGGAAAGGGCAGACACCCATAGCAGCACTACATCGAGTAAGTGGATGGTGAATGCCCCTACCTACCACAATCCACCAAACTATCTCTCTCCTGTAGTACGTCTATCGTCCTTTAGTAGGAACTGAACAAGTTGGAAACACACAACCTTCCACTTCTGACTCCAAACTGACTTTCTGCCAAAATGTCCATCTCCTCCAGATATTGTATCCACCTGTCTTTCAGGATTCTCTCAAATAGTTTTGCAACCAAGCTGGTCAGGGGCACTGGTCTGTAATTCAGGGGTACTTCCTTGTTTCCTCCCTTATAAATTGGTACCACATTGGCTCTCTTCCATTCCATGGCACTTTCCCTTCTACCAGAGAACACAATTACACCATGAATCTTACCCACCATTTGTTCCTTGAATTCCTTTGGTATCCTAACAGAGATCCCATCTGGTCCTGTGGCCCTCCTCACATCTAGAATTTCCAGTAATTTGTATACTTCTTGCGCTTCAACCTTTACATCTTTTAACACTACTGTACATTTCTAGTCACTCCCTCGTTCTCCACAATATCACTTTCTCCAGTGAAGACTGACTGGATGCATTAGTTCATTATTTCTGCTTGCATAACTGCATCTTTATTGACATTTCTTTCTATTTTCAGCTTATTGAATCCTTCCTTTTGTTTCAATTTGCCATGAACAAACCTGTAAAGCAATTTAGGTTCTTCCTTAAATTTGCAAACTATACCTTTTTCAAAGTTTCTTTTTTCCTCTCAACGTATTCTTGTACTGTATATTCATTTCTAGTTCTTTTACATTCTTCCTTTGTTCTATCATTACTTCTCTTTCTCCATTTGTTCCATGCCTTATCCTTTTTTTTTTTTTTTTTTTTTCCACCTTTTGTTGAGCCAGCCATTTCTCCAGTTCTCCTTCCCACTAACTTTTGTCACATTCTTTTCCACACCCGTATTATAAAAGTATAGAAAGATATCCCACTTCTTCTGTATCTCTCTTGTTTCCCAGAATTCTCCCCAATCCACTTCTTCGAGAATTTTTCTCAATCTTGTAAAGTATCCTTTCCCAAAGTTGTATCTTCCATGCCTGTATAGTTCATCTCTTGTCTCCCCAGTTCCTTCTATCATGGGTTTTTTGCCACCAGAGGGCCGGATATCAACAAATCATTGCTGTGTGCAGCTCATATTCCTGCTTTTTCCGCTGTTTTTGCCTTCCAACACCCTTCTGTTGTTGCAGGGAGCAACATAAAGGTCCAGTGCTCACTTCACCAGTGGTTGTGTTTTTTGGGAGTTTGGACTTGGCCTGTAGTTTGGGGGGAAAATTCAGAGCAGCAGACGGGGCCCCCCCCGGTCGGGTTTTCTCGTTTCTGCGCATGCGCAGTGTGACCTGTGTGACGTCATGGACTTCCCCTGGTACCATTGGTCTATACTGTCGTACTTGTGAAGCTGACGCCACGCTCACCCTGCTACCTGCTTAGGTGTGCAGCATCAGCATGGAGTATTCAGGCCCTGGCACTCTAGAGGATATTGAAGCTGATCCGGCACTGAGTGACGAGGATGAGATGTCTCAGAGTGATTGGCCACAGCTACCACAAAGCAGCAGCAATGTCTCGTTAGCTGGGGAAGTAGCTACTGAACCAGCACTATATGTACCTGCCACATCTCACCCAGTCAGCCAGGAATCTTCCTCTGCCAAGCGTCCTGTACATAACACCTCGGATAGAAACAGTGAGCCTTCATCCCCTGCTGCCAAATCCTCCAAGCAGCAAGAGACTTCTCATCCTCTGCAGGGAGAACCTGGCCTTGGATCAAACACTCCTCGTCCCCTGCAGCTTGTTCATTCCCCCCAAGTTTCACCAATGCTTCCTGCCTCTACTCCTCCAGCATTCGCTCCCAGGGCTGACTACATCAAGATTTTATTCAAAGACAACCCAATGGTGGACATCAAACTTCGATGGTTGTCTGAGGTAAACCGTGCTTTTCACCTTGACCGCACCCTAGCGGAGGTTAAGATGTCTGCAATCACTTCCCGTTTTGTTCACATCTCCAGACGTCGCAAGGACATCATAGATAGCGTAACTAAAGGAGAGTTCCTAGCCCTTTCTTTCGAAATTCAAGACTCACCTGAGAGGCCCTGCAAGTTTCCTATTTACCTCCTTACACGTTATCCTGTCTGTACTGATCCCAACTTGGCCAAGGAGCTGCCAGGTATCTACTCAGCCCAACGTTTCTACCAGAATGGCACTCCTATCAACCGGCTGGTAGTCACCTGGAGCCTTCCTCACCCACCACCACCAACTGTCACCTTCAGCTTCCTTCCCTGCCTCCCACCTTGTGAGTTTCGCAAGATGAAGGACGAGCAACCGTGGTGCTTTAGATGCTGGGGCATTGGTCACATCTCCCGGTACTGTTCTGCACCAGAAAAGTGTGCATGGTGCTCTGGCCTACACGACTCTCGGACGTGTCCTCACCGACCCCCTCCACCTGCTTCTGATACAACCTCGATGCAACCCAACCCACCACCTCCAGATACCTCGCACTGGAAATGTCCCCGATGTCATCAGGAAGGAGTTAACGTGTGGCACGGCTGCACTAGACGTCGGGCTACCTCTGCCCCCGTTGCCAAGGATGGAGCTCCACTAGCATCACCACCACCACCACCACTCCGCACTGCTGCTCCTCCTGCCTCCACTGTCGGTTTGGATTCAGCTGCAGTCACCGAACTTCGTGATGCTGTTGCCACTCTCAGGACTCGCATGACCAACTCTCAGGACTCGGATTACCTCATTCACGACACGTTTCAATGCAATAGAAGCCCGCATTGATGACCTGGTTAGCAAGCAAGCCACACTTGGGACAACATTAAATTCACTGGTTGAATCACAGAAAGTCATCATTACGACTGTCACCACCCTTACGGAAAAGCTGGACTCAATTGTCACTTCCATTGGACGACTGACTACTCCCCCTAGGGAGTCTTCCCCTCATGGCACACCGCATAGCACTTCTCATGCCACCACCACTCCCTCATTTGGCCTCCGCAAACGTAATGGCAAAGTTCGGTAACATGGCACAACTGCATGTCATCTCTTGGAATGCCTGTGGTGTTAGGAACCGGTCTAAACTTACTGCGCTCAGAGGATATGTATACAGTCGCCACCCAGATATCATTTTCATTCAGGAATCCTTTGTTGGTCAAGCGAATCTCGAGATAGAGGCACCCACTCTCAGTCATTATATTTCTTATGTCCATCAAGTCAGGAATGGACTTGTCACGTATGTTCACTCCTCCATCCAGCACCATTTCCTCCAAAGCTCTGTAAATGACGAGACAACCTTCCAGCTTCTTGAGGTCACCATTGGAAGCGGCACAGTTCGGGTATGCAATGTGTATACTGCGCCAGACAGGTTGCATACAGCTGCTCTTCCAGCTCCCACCATCCGTGGCATGATATACATGGGGGATTATAATGCCCGACACCCTGCTTTGGGGGACCTTTCTGCCACTGTTAACCGTAATGGGACTAAACTTCTTGAGCATATTCGTCATAATCAGCTCACCCGCTGGGGCATCGGTGGGGCCACACACTCTCGAGGAGGCACACTAAATCACATCCTTACATCCGGCCTCGTGGCATCCAAAGTCAGGTGTTCATCAATCCCTGCTCTCTTCTCTGATCATATTGCTCTCAGCCTTCATTATTCCCTCCCTGCCACACCTTCTCCTGTACACAGACATACTCACATTGCAATCCCACCCAAATACTGCCCTACATACGTCTCCTATATAACCAACCTTCTTCCCACGTTCAACCTTCAGTGTCCCGAAAAGTTGTATTCATCACTTGTCAGCTCCACACATGACTTCTACACCCATTATGTCAACAGGCCACACATTACACGCCATCATGATGCCCACACCTGGACACTGGATAATCGTATCACTCAGGCAGAGAGGAAGGCAGTGGAAGACGGACTTGCCTTTCAAAGACGACCTTCCCCCGAGAGTCTCCATCGGTATCGATTGTCGAGGGATGATCTAGTTGCTCTCCAGCACTGCGTTTATACTGAATCATGGCAGAAACTTACAGATGGCATCAATCATCAAACAACTGTTGGTTCCATGTGGCGCCTTATCAACAAGGTTGTTAAGAAAAAGCCCCCTAGTGTCCTCCACCACAGTCCAGCACAGTACGCACAGGATCTTGTAGACGCCTGGTCTGCACAGTCACGGGCTTGCACCCTTCCTGCACACATACAGAATGCACTCTCCACCAAGAAAAACGTTCGTGCACTCCGTCTCACCGCCGCTTTACTGAGGACAGACGATGAGGATGGTGTGGCTATAACTGATGATGAATTGCGACGGACCCTCGCCAGGGGTAGGGTAACGGCTCCAGGTGATGATGGGATCACTTTTTCTGTCCTCCGTGTCCTCCTGAAAGTTCCTGGCAATCCCCTTCACCAGCTTTTCAACCTTTGCGTCCGTCTGGGGGGATATGTGCCACAAGCCTGGACCCACAGTACAATCGTGCCTATTCCTAAACCTGGTACTGATAAATTCCGACCTGTTTCCCTCACCTCCTGCTTCAATAAAGTATTAGAACGCATCCTTCTCACAAGACTCTTGTTTAGGCTGCAGGGCAAGCTCTCGCCCCGACTGTACGGTTTTTTACCGCAGCGAGGGACACATCACTGCCTCATGGAGCTATACACCCTCCTGTCCCCCACCAGTGTAGTGGCCTTCATTGATTTAAAGAGTGCCTTTGATGTCGCCAACAGAGACATCATCCTCGACCAGCTGGTGGATTTTGGAGTTAAGGGAAACCTGCTGCGATGGATACGTGGTTACCTAACCAACAGATCCTCTCGGGTTCTTTTTAAGGGCGCATACAGCACTGCTAAGGTTTTTGAGCTTGGCACTCCACAAGGTGGTGTCCTTAGTCCTTTTTTATTTAACATCCTTGTGCATCGCCTACTCACCCTCCTTCCTGACTTCCCTGGAATCACAATTACTTGCTATGCTGATGACATCTGCATTCACTCAAATTCCTCAGCAGATTTGCAGCGTTTCCTTCACTGGTTTCACGAGTCGGCTTCCAAATGTGGACTTATTATCTCACCAGAAAAGAGTAGAATCTTCACTTCCCGTCCAGCAAGAACACTACCCGTATTCTCTGTCGGAGATTGTGTTATTCCTTTATGCACGCAGTACCTTTATCTTGGGGCACCGGTACGGATTTCTCCCTCCATTCCTGCAAGACAACGTGTACATCCGATTGTTCAGGATCTGCTAACCCGGCTACAGCAGCGCCTAAAACCTCTCAAGTGGCTTACTAATTATGCTGCCGGGATGTCTGTTCCTGTAGCACGATCTATATACATAGTGTTCATTCGATCAGTTATTGATTATCTCTCCCCTGCTCTTTGTCAACTTTCCAGAACAGCCTTACAACCTCTTGAGAAGTTCCAAAATGCAGTAATGAGACTTATCCTGGACTGCCCTGGCTCAACCAGAATTGTCAACATGCAACTTGAACTCAACCTACCACCACTTGTTGAAAGAATATACTCCATGGTAACGTACTTCAGCGTTAAGTGCCTGCATTATCCTCACCTTTCTCCCCACTACTCTCACATCATTCGGACCTCCCTTGACCCCACTGCACCAAGACCTTTGCTTCACAGTGGTGGCTGCACTCTAGTTAATACTGTTTGTTCATATGTCCGACAGCTAAACATCAACATACCAGTGCTTACTGAGGAGGTGGACTGTGGCATTCCACCTTGGCAGACCCCTGTTCCTGTTGCCTCATACACTCCAGCCTCCAAGACTGACCTGCCTCAGTTTCAGAAACAGCTAGCTTTGGAGACTATCGCCAGGCTGTCATCTTCCCTGCCTTCAGCCCACCATATCTACACTGATGGCTCGCTGCAGGAGGATGGAAGTGCTGGTTGTGCAGTGTTTTCCCCAAGTCTGGATCCACCTCAAGGGGGCTGGTTGGGCCATTGACTGCCAACCTCATCGAGCTCTACATATTGCGAACTACATGGACTCCATGATACAGTTACTTTATTAGTACGGACGAACAACGGCGGCTTGATCATCGGTGACTCACAGTCGGCCCTCCTTGCCCTCTCCTCTCCCAGGCCTGCATATCAACACATAGTTATGCAGATACTCCGTCAACTGGCCACTGCCCACGATCGTTCGCTGGTGGTGCACTTTCTGTGGATTCCTTCTCATATTGGTCTTCCAGCTAACAACACCGCTGACCTCATTGCAAGGACTGCCTGCGGACTGGATCTGCCTGCTGTGGATGCTACTAATGTCTTCCCCATTTGCTACAAGCAGATAATACGTAGAGCAGCCTGCTCCCCTATTCTCCACCGCAGAAATGCTGAGAAGACTCACAGTGTGTCTATCCAACATTATGACCACTTTCTACATCGACCCCATAGATATCGTCGTAGTGGTCTTATGGTTCGTCGACATAACGTGGTGTGTGCCCGCCTCAGACTGGGATACCGACCTGTGTGGCAAGTGGCTGGGGTGGACAACGAACCTCGTTTCTCCTCCTGTAAGCTGTGTGACGCACCCAATGCCAACACCCTTGACCACTATTGCCTGCAATGACCACTTGTCTCTGATTTAATACCACACAGACTCACATTAGTGGACACTTGTAAACATTTATTGGATGATGATAATCTGGATGTTATTCTCATGCGTCATCCACACTTTGGTGGGTGTTAATTTGTTTTAGCTAGACAGCATGTCCTGCGTGGCACGAGTTCCCTTGTACTCACCTCACATATGCCCACATGGCACTGTAATAGGTTTGTCGCCTTTGGGCGTAATAAATTAATCAAATCAAATCAACCTTCTATCATTTGGAACTCTAACACTACATGATCACTTTTTCTGATAGGACACAGATATCTCAGAGATGCCAATGCACCATGTTCTTTGGTTAGAATTTAATCTAGTCATGCTGGTGTGTCATCCCCCCTAAATCTTCTCTCTCCTTTGGCCCACTGAGTCATTACATTATCCACTGTTAATTTTATGCTGCCCCAAGAATCTTTACTACTTCCAGAATCACACTCTTCCCAATTTACCTCTTTACAATTGAAGTCCCCCATCAGGATTATGTTGCTACATTTCTCAGTCTTGGGGGGGACATATGCTACTGCGATGTATCTCTTGCCTTTCCCTCTGTTTTCTGTTACAATGTTTATCACTTCAGCCATACCTTCTCCCAATTCCATATTATCCACATTTAGGCTGTTTTTCACTGCTATCATCACTCTTCCTCCCATATTTTCTTTTCTATCTCTTCTCCATAGTTTTATATTTCCCATCTCCCATCTGGATTTCAATAATCTCTCTTAGCTTGGTCTCTTCGAAGCACATAATGTCTGGCTCATTTCATCCATCCATCCATCATCCAATCCTATGTTGCCCCATGAGGAGAGTAGGAGCCAGGGGCTAGGAAGTTGGTCCTGACATTTAAGATGAGGCTCATTTACCCTCAAGAAATCATCTGTTTCTAGCCTTGCTGAGATTAGACCAACTACATTAGCATATGCCACTTGCAATCTTTTTGCATTGTTTTTTTATTCTGCCCTTCTCCTTCCCTCTCTCCTTCAGTACCACTTCCTCAATTTTTGATCCATAACCCTCCAACAGAACTCTGTCTTCTCTTCCTCCATTCTCTGGTTGCTTTTTTCCTTCACTTCCTTAACAAGTTCCTTTATTTTAACTCTCTCTTCCTCATTTGCATCTCTCCTTATCCAGATATTTTTTAATCTTTCCTTATCTGCTAATTTCCAAGTCTTATTGATTATTTCATTTAATGTGGCCTGAGTTTGAAATTTTACCTTAAGTAGCCTTGCCCCTCCCTCCACATATTTTCCCACCTGAAAAACTTCTATCTCCTCTTGGGCTTCATCCTTTCCTTCCACAACTAATGACACAATTTCCTTTGTCCTCAGTTCTTCCCTTCCTCTTTCTGACCTCAGTGACATCAGTTTTTCTTTCAACTGAGATAATCACACAATTTTTCTTGTTTGCTGCATCTCTGACAAGTGATTCTTTACTTTTCAATATCTTCCCCACTTCCTTCTCTACCCTTTCCTAGTCTTCCTTTTTATGTTGTTCTAAAATCTCCTTAAGACTTATTTTACCTTCCTGTTGAGTTTTTTTTCCACACTTTATGGTGTTCTTGGATTTCCTTGATATGTTCCTCCTGCATCTTAGTTTTAAATTCATACTCATCAAGTTTAAATTTCATTTTGTTCCTATCCTACTCCAGCCTCTTATTTTCTCATTTAAGCTGTTTAATTTCACTTCTGGCTGTTTCATTACCTGCTTTAAATTCAAACACCTTTCTCTCCTGGTCAACACGGCATGAGCAGGCACTCTCTAACCTATTTCTCAGATCTTTTATCTTCCTCTCCTGTTCCGAGGTTCGTTCTTGTAACTTGCTAATCAATGCCCATACCTGTTTTACTTCCTGGGAATTCTTCACAGCCATTTTCTCCATGTTTGTTACTCTTGCTTGGTTCAGTTTGATACCTCCGTTGCTTTGGTTATCATGGGAGAAACCCATGATCTCATTATCACTGGATGTAAACAATGAAGTGCTCCTCTCCGCCATGGCACAATCGTACAAAGTTTAAAACCATCGCTGTGTTTTACTCTTATCTGACTTGCACCTCCAGCTTATTTTCACTCAGATGAGACGGAACAACCACTCACACATTCAATTCGCATATTCATAATAGGCATGTTTCCTTTTCGCCACCGATTTTGCGATATTTTCCCACGATCTGTACAAAGCTCTGTCTCTGAAGACGTGAATTTACCTAATTGTATTTACCTAATTGTGATACACAGGAAATGAACTATGGTCGTGGGGTCCCGTCTCTATTTCTCAATAAGTCAAATTTTGCTTTAAACTCATTTAAGTTTTTAGACTGGACGATCTCTTTGTCCAGTCTATTCCACAGGTCTATGCATCTATACGGAAAACTGTATTTCTTGATGTCCTTCAAGCAGCGTTTCTTCTTCAGTTTCAGTCCATGTCCTCTTGTTGCTCTCTTATCCCATAAAAACAGATCTTCTCTATCAATTTTATCTACTCCCATCATGGTCCCGAACACTGCAATCATGTCACCCCTCTCTCTCCTTTCCTCTAAGGATGGCAAATCCAGCCTTTCTAGCCTCTCACTATATGACAGATCTGCCAAACTGGGGACCATCTTGGTTGCTGTTCTTTGTATTCTCTCAATCTTGTTTATATCTTTCTTTTTGTGTGGGGACCACACTATTGCTGCATATTCTAACCTGGGGTGGATCATGGCCACTATCAGTTTTTTCATCATCTCTTCATTCATGTAATGAAATTCCACTCTTATTTTGGTCAAGAGTTTATATGTCTCTCTAACAATCTTGTTAATGTGTTTTTCAGGTGACAAACTATCCTGGACCAGCACTCCTAAATCTTTCTCTTCTCTCGCTTTGCTAATTGGTTCATTACCCATCATATAATTCAGTGATGGTCTCTTGATGTTTTTACCCATTTCCAACATTGAATTTCATTTCCCACACCCAGCTCCAGTCATGTATCCTATCCAGATCCTCCAGCAGCATTTTACAGTCCCCTTCAACCTCTACCTTCCTCAAGATCTTTGCATCATCACCAAACAGACTTGCATAACTGTTCACTCCATCTACCATATCATTTACGTAAATCAGGATCATTACTGGTGCCAACACCGAGCCCTGTGGGACACCACTTGTTACTTCTCTCCATCCAGATGTCCTGTCTGTTATTACTGTCCTCCTTCGTCTGTCTCTCAAAAAGTCTCTCATCCATTCCAGGAGGTTACCCTTCAGTCCTCCTATATGCTCTACTTTCCACATTAGTCTCTTATGGGGTACCTTGTCAAAGGCCTTCTCCAAATCTAAATATACACAATCCACCCAACTGTCTCTCTACTGTAGCACATCAATTGCTCTTGAGTAAAAGCTCAACAAGTTGGAAACACATGACCTTCCACTTCTGAATCCAAATTGACTTTCAGTCAAAATATTCATCTCTTCCAGATATTTGATCCACCTATCTTCAGAAACTTCTCGCACAATTTTGCAACCATGCTGGTTAGGGACACTGGTCTATAGTTCAGGGGTTCTTCCTTGTTTCCTCCCTTGTAAACTGGTACCACATTTACTCTCTTCCATTCCTGAGGCACTTTCCCTTCTTCCAGCGAACACACAATTAAACTGTGAATCTTATCTGCCAGCTGCTCTCTGCATTCCTTCAGTACCCAATTTGAAATTCCATCTGGTCCTGAGGCTTTCCTTACATCTTGAGTTTCCAGTAATTTGTACACTTCCTGCACTTCCACTTTTATATCTTTTATCACCACATTCCTAATCACTCCCTCCCCCTCCACAAATTCCCCTACATTAGTAAAAACCGATTGGAAACGTTTGTTCATTATTTCAGCTTGCATTGCCACATCATTATAGACCTCTCCTTCTACTTTCAGTTTGGTGATTCCTTCCTTTTGTTTCAATTTGCCATTAACAAATCTATAAAACAATTTGGGTTCATCCTTACATTTGCCAATTATACCTTTTTCAAAGTTCCTTTCTTCCTCTCTACGAAATCTTGTATATTCATTTCTAGTTCTTTTATATTCTTCCTTTGTTCTGTTATTACCTCTCTTTCTCCATTTGTTCCACGCCATGTCCCTCTCTTTTTTCGCTATCATACACCTTCTATTAAACCACTCCTTTTTCCTGTATTCTTTCGCACTTACTCTTGGAACATATTTTTCCACTCCTGAATTATAGAGGTCTAGAAAGATATCCCACTTCCTCTGAATCTCTCTTGTTTCTCTGAAATTTCTCCAATCTGCATTTTCAAAAAGTTTTCTCAATTCTGTAAAGTCTGCTTTCCCAAAGTTGTATCTTCCCTGCCTATGGAGCTCGTCTCTTGGCACCACGTTCCCTATTATCATCTGGAACTCAATGACCACGTGATCACTTTTTCCTATAGGACACAGATATTTCAAGGATTCAATTACATCAGGTTCTTTGGTTAGCAGTAAATCTAATCTTGCTGGTGTGTCATCACCTCGGAATCGTGTCTCTTCTTTGAGCCACTGTGTCATTACATTATTCATCACAATGTTTAACAATATAGTTCCCCACGAATCTTCATCACCTCCTGAGTCCCATTCCTCCCAGTTCACCTCTTTACAATTAAAATCACCCATTAGAATTATATTGCTGCTTTTCTCAATCACTTTCTGTAGATAACTAACCATGTCTGACAACATCTCCTGGTATTCATCATCAATCCATGCTCTTGTCTTAGGTGGAACATATACTATCTCTCTTACAGTTCTCTCCAGTTTTTAATTTCATGTTTATCACTTCAGTCCTACCCTCTCCCATTTCCACAGAATCTACAATTAAGTTGTTCTTCACTGCTATCAACACTCCTCCTCCAATTTTATCTTTTCTGTCTCTTCTCCACAATTTGTATTTGCCATCTCCCATATGGATATCAATATTCTCCCTTAACTTGGTCTCTACAAAGCATATAACAGGTTCATGTACCCTCAAGAAATCGTTGATTTCTAACATTGCCGATATTAATCCATCAACATTAGTGTACGCCACTTTCAAACTTTTTTCGTTATTACTTATACCATCTTTTCTCCTCCTCTCCGTCGGTACCACTTCCTCAATTTCTGGTCCATAACTCTCCAATAAAACACTGTCTTCTCCTTCTCCATTCTCTGTTCGTTTTTTGCCTTAGCTTCCTTTACTAACTCCTTTATTTTAGCTCTTTCTTCCTCATTTGCATCTCTCCTTAACCAGATATTTTCGAACCCCTCTTTGTCTGCTAATTTCCATGTCCTATTCATGATTTCATTTTCTATTGCCTGGGACTTAAACTTCACCTTCAATGGCCTCGCCCCTCCTTCCTCGTACTTACCTAACCTAAACACTTCTTCAATCTCTTATTGGGCTTTGTTGTTACCCTCCATGACTACTGATATCATTTCTTTAACTTTACTCAATTCTTCTCTTTCTCTTTCAGATCTTATCGTGATATGCTTTTCTTTTACCCCTAAAATAATTACACATTTTTTCTTATCTGCTACATCCCTGACTAAAGATTCGCTACTTTTCAGTACCCTAACCACTTCCTTCTTCACCTTTTCCTTGCTTTATTGTTCTATAATCTCTTTCAAATTTACATTCCATTCCTCCTGAATTTTCTTCCACCCCTTTTGTTGCTCCTTGATTTCCTTAATATGTTCATCTTGCATCCTTGATTTTGAATCATACTCATCTAATTTACTTTTCATTCTGTCTCTTTCTTCTTCCAACCTCTTGTTTTCCCTCTTGAGCTGTTCTGTTTCATTTGTGGCAGATTCATTACTCACTTTTAATTCTGTGACTTCTCTTTCTTGTTCTGCACTGCGTGTGTAAACTTTTTCCAGCTTGTTCTGTAAGACTTTGATCTCTCTCTCCTGTTGTAAGGTCCACTCCTGCAGCTCTCCAATTACTACCCATACCTTCTTCAATTCCTGGACATTCCTCTCTGCTATTTTTTCTACTCTTGCTACTCTTGTTTGATTCAGTTTGGTACTTCCATTTCTCACATCTTCGTCGGAGAAGCCCACAAATTCCCTTTCGCCAAATGTAAACAAACCGCCGTCGCTTTCCGCCATGATACAATCATATGGAAACTTTTCTATTCTACTGTATCATGTCCTCTTTATCCCAAAACCCACTTTTTTTTAACTAATGTCCGACGGGACCACCACTCACGCACTCATTTACATAATCACAATAGGCTGGTTTCCTTTCGCCGCTGATTCAGCGATTATTTCCCTGCGATCCAGGAAGACGTCTGTCTCCGTCAGTGACCTGTGGTTGTGTGTGTGTGCATTTCACTTTATAACCAGGTTGTAAAAGTTCATGGGTATAAAAACAAACCAATGAAAACTTTTGAATTATTACACATATAACGAAAAAGACATGTGCTCCCTACATGTCAACAAGTGGGTTGGTGGAAGGTTAGTGCCTCTCCCTGTAAAAAGACAAACAGCCACCCCATACGGGATTAAGGCGTCTGGCTATATATAAACTGATAGACAAATAACATTACAACAAAAACTTACGTGTTCAACCACTCTATTCTTTAGTTTGTTCCAGCGGTCATTGCCTTCTTCATTGTCAGGAAAGACTGTAGTGGCATTCGACCGCAATTCTTTCTCATAAACTTCACAAAGCCGTGACCACTTTATCAGCTCTGCAGTCACAAACAGCTGTAGTAGATCTCTGAAAAAGCAGAGCTTGCTGAGTATTTAAGTAGGTAATACATGTTTTTTATTTGCTTTGCATTCTTCATAATACTGCTCTGATAAGGAAAGGGAAAGTGATATTATATTTCTTATTGTGCTACAATTAGTCCCATCAATTTGATGATAACTTTATTTCATTTATAATGGCTCCAGCCTACCTGTACACGTCAGCCTTGGCTACCTAGTACTGCTCTCCCCACTGCTCAATACTGTATCTAGTAGCCTCTTTATTCAGTCCCTTATTCCTGAGGTCACACTCTCTGATTCTGTCCAAGTCTTTTTGATCTGCCTACCTCAACTATACCTTCAGTGTTCACACCTTTCACCCTATACATCCATCTGTCATCATCCATCCTCTACACATGTCTAAAGCATATAAAATTTAACTGTTCTCATCACAACACTAATATATTCAAGTCCCATCCTTCCTCTCAACTCTTCATTTGCATTCCTAAAACCCCATGACGGTCATTCAGGGACACAGTACACATCCATCTAATCATTCTCATATCCATATGTTTGGGCCAATAAATATCCTCCTCATTACTGGCCAAATCTCATTACTGTAAAGCACTGCACTTATAAAATATGCTGCATACAATTACTCCTTGGCATGAAGGGATAGCTCTCTCAATGTCAGGAGGGGCAACAACTCGAACTTCTTCCAACCACTCCTTACCCTTCCTATCGGGGTAGCTCCAGTCCCACCTCTACCATATATCATGTACCCCAAATAATAAAACTCATCCAAACACTCACAAGGTTCTCCTGCAAAATTAACCCACCGAGTCCCACCGACGAACAATGCATGCCGCTACTTTTTTCCGCGGACCGACCCACCGACGTGCAACGTACGTCACTCAATTGCAAGGCCCATTGTGTGCACATTTTTCAACATTTGTGGGTGATTTTTGGTAGGCATATGTGGGAGACCTTCCTCTACCTGTTGCCAAGAGGGGATACTGCCTGGTCCCACCTAACCCCCCTCCCCCTCCCCCCCACACTGGGCAATTCACCTGTTAGCAGTAACCTGGCCAGCAAAGGTGCTGCCCCACGGTCTCTCCAATGACGAAATTCATGGTGAAAGTGATTCCTGAGGTGGAGGACAAAGAAATAAAGAAGCTAGAGGTAGAAACAAACAAAAGTGATGAGGTGGTAATGTCATAAAGAAAGGTGCCATATACTGGGGTTTTGGGTGAGTGAACAATGCTTTTATCACCTATATTATTGTGTGAAAACCAATATAGACTGGTACTACACATAAATTTGTACCAAATAAATAAATAAATTCATAATTTAAAATGGCTTAAATTAGTTAACCCTTCCATAGTTCGTTTTCTTTAGCCAGGTACCCCGAAAAAGCAGGAAAACGTAAGGCTAAATGACACATGTATCAACATTTTTTACCTCAGGAGGGCGATTTCTCTATGAATTTTTGACGTTTCTCACCAAAAGCAGAGGTTTGAAGGAAAAAAAAAAAAAAGTTGAAAATCGGTCGGGATCTGGGGGTAGGCTGGGTAAAAAAAACTGGTCGGGACTGGGCGGGTTAATCTCCTCGTGCCTCACTCCTGTATTTCATACCGCACACACAAAATCAGCATTAAATGCAGCCTACCTCGAACACCGCATCTCTTATGCACCCACTTATTGCAAACACTGAGTTACAGTAATGCCCACATCCTTACAGGAAACTGCACATAGCCACATCCCTGCTTTGACAGTACTGCCACCTGCCCTAAATATCATCACTTTTGTTTTGTTTGTATTTACTCTTAAACCCCTGTACCCCCTATATCTGACGATGTACCTGCCACTCACCTTAAACGTCAGGACCAACTCGCCTAGCCCCGGGCTCCTACGCTCATCATGGGGAATTGTAGGATCAGATGATGGATGGATGTATTTCTAAATTTAACCAAGCCACTACCAGATTATTTTTTTCTCTGGTTGAGGAAGATCTCTTTACACGAAGGGCTAATGAAGGCTATATCTACTTCTCCAGTTTGAAAATACAGTACTTTTCTAAACTGGTATATATCATTGGACTGAAAGGGCTAACTAATTGGGAAACTTAACTAATAAGACCACCAGAAAGACGAAGCAACAGCTATCCGATCACGATCATCATCATCATCATCTGGACCTCATTTCCCTTCTCATGGCAGGATGGAGTAGCAGTGTCGAGACATAAATATTGTAAAGAATAATCTACCTATCTATCTATAGCCCGACATCCTAATCCCGCAAAGGGTGGCCACAGACAAAACGCCTCCAAGTTGCTCTGTCACACACCATTTGCCTACCCTCCCCTCAGTTCACTCCCCCCTCCCTCATATACCTCTCAACTCCATCCCTCCACCTCATCCTCAGTCTTCCCCTCCCTCTCCCTCCCTCCACCCCACCTGCATACACCCTTTTAGTCAAACCACCTCAGTGTACTTCTCCTAATCTTCTCAACCACATCCACATCCACCCCACAACGTTCCTTCACTTCTTCATTCGTCAACCTGTCCCTCCATGTCACTCCACATGCTCCTCTCAGTTAACTCATTTCCACTGCTCTCACTCTTGACTTGTTACCCTCTAGCAATGTCCATGCCTCGCTTCCATACGTCAGGGTAAGGATCACAATACTATCATGCAGTGACTTCTTGACTTCCATACTCACCTCCCTATTTCTCATCACTGCTCTCAGTGAACCAACAACCTTCCTTCCCTGCTGTACCCTTTCAAGTATTTCATCCCCAAAACTTCCATCCTTACTCATCACACTACCCAAGTACTTGAATGCACTCACACTCTCCATATCCTCACCATCCAACCTCACTGTGCATTCTGTGACTTCATTCCTCACAAACACCATAACTTGACTCTCGTTTACATTGACTTTTAGATTCCTCTTCTTACATACTGTCCCAAATTCATTCACCAAACCTTGCAACTCCCATTCATCTTCACTCAACAATACTGTATCATCAGCAAACAACAACACCAGAATCTTCCACATCTCACCCTCATTCATTAGAGCCACTCCCACATCCACTGCCCTACCTTGCACCTCCTTTACAACCCCATCCATGTATATATTAAACAGCCATGGAGACATCACACAACCCTGTTTCAGTCCCACATTCAGATCAAAGAACTCACTCAGCTCACCATCCACTCACACAGTAGCCCTAGCTCCTTTGTACATACTCTTCACAGCACTCAACAATTTCCCCTCCACTCCATATATTCTTAATACCTTCCACATACCTTGCCTATCTATTCTATCATAAGCTTTCTCCAAGTCCATGAAGGCAGCATGCACTTTCTTTCCCTTCTCTAGATACTTCTCCACTAAACATCTTAGAACAAAAATCTGATCTACACACCCTTTTCCCTTCCTAAATCCCCCTTGTTCTTCTCCAACTAACTCCTCTGTTATATGCCTAACCCTGTCAATAAGTATTCTACCAAATATCTTTCCAGTCACACTAAGAAGGCAAATACCCCTATGGTTACCACATATTTCTCTCTCCACTTTTCCTTTATATAAAGAACAATTATACCTGATTTCCAGTCCTCTGGAACCCTTCCCTCTTCCCAAGCCAATCTACACAACTTCCATGTCCATTCCACAACAATCTCACCCCCATACTTCAGCATTTCACCACACACTCCATCAATTCATGGGGCCTTTCCCATCTTGATCTTCATCGCTTCCACTACTTCCGCCCTACTGATCTCTTCCTCCCTCCTCTCACCTCTTCTTCTCCCAGCCATTCCCCAACCACTCATACTCGCACTGCTCTCACTCTCTACATTCAACAAATCCTCAAAGTGCTCCTTCCATCTCCTCAATTTCTCTCTCTTCTCCACCAGCAATCTATTATTCCCATCTTTCACTCCCCTACTACTGTATATCCCCTTTCACACTGTCTTACTTTCTTTACCTCCTTCCAAAACAATTTCTTACTCTCCCTCCACTTTACACTCAGATTCCTCCCAAACCCCTCATCCACTTTCTTCTTACTCTTCTTCACCAACCTCTTCACCTCTCTTCTCCAGCTCACATATACCTCTCTCTTCTCTCTCTCATCTTCTCCCCTACCTCTGCTCGCTAGCCATTCACTATATGCCTCCTTCTTTTGTTCGGCAGCTCGTTTCACCTCATCATTCCACCATGCTGTCCCTTGCACACTCCTGCATCTCCTCCTCACTCCACAAACCATCTCACATGCTGCGCCTATCTCTTCCGTGAAAATCTTACATACATCTTCCACCCCTTCCATCTGCTCTAACTCATACCTTCCCAATCTTTCTTCCTATGCTCTTATACTCTGCCATTTTCTCACTATCTTATAACTTCTCCACTCATCTCACAGGAGCTATTTCCTCCTGTCTCACCCTTGGTCGCTTCACCCACTTTCTTTCCAGCCTTACCTTGGTAAAATAAAAATATGTATTTCCACTCTCTTTTAGCAACCCTGTCAAATTTTTGGAAAAAAATATCTAGTGTTTCATCGATGAAGTCCAATAAAGTCTTGATTATACGAAATTCACAGGAAATTCAAAACCTCGATTAATTTATTATTACGTATAAAAGGATATACAGTAATACCTCGATATAGGATACCCCTAGATGTGATACCCCGGTTTAACAATGGGGGTAGAAATACAGTAATCCCACCATTATCCGTTGTAATAGAGCCAAGGGCATGTCCGGAAAGTGGTCTTGTCCGGATATTGGCCCTGAAGGACCGGTGCGGACACTCCGGTCACTGCGAACACTAACCTAACCTAAATCAGAAAACCACCAACCTACCACCCTACCGGACATGCATAGCACTTATTTAAGACCCTGTTCACATAAATAATGGACACAAAGCATGGCTTAATTGAATTCTTACCAAAAAATGAAGATTTTGAGGTGAGTATGGCAGAGATGTTCACCAGTTGACAGCATAGTGCCAGACGCCTCAATCCCGAACGGGGTGGCCACAAACAAATCGCCTCCATGTCACTCTATCCCCTGCCATTCCACTACCACGCTCCCAACTCACACCCCCCTCTCTCATATACCTCTCCACTCCATCCCTCCATCTCATCCTCGGCCTCCCCCTCCCTCTCGCCCCCTCCACCTCACTCACATACACTCTCCTCGTCAATCTTTCACTCTCCATCCTCTCCACATGTCCAAACCACCTTAACGTGTTTCTCCTAACGCTTCCCATCACGTCCTCAACCACACCACAACGTTTCTTCACTTCCTCATTTGTTAGTCTGTCTCTCCATGTGACTCCACATGCTCCTCTCAAATAACTCATTTCCACTGCTCTCACTCTTGACTTCTGTCCTTCCAACAGGGTCCAAGCTTCACTTCCATATGTCAGAGTTGGTATCACAATACTGTCATGTAACAACTTTTTCACTTCCATGCTCACCTCCCTGTTTCTTATCACTGCTTTCAACGAACCAGCAACCTTC
>JAGKTI010003443.1:23209-36195 GCA_018397915.1 Birgus latro
TTCTGTGCTTACACCCTGCCTAGGTAAACTCTTTCGCCTTTGTCTCTCAACTTGTACCTTTCCTTCTTGCTGGAAGTTTGCTCTCATTCAGCCAGTCCCAAAGAAGGGTGACCATTCCCAACCCTCTAACTATCGTCCAATTGCTTTAACATCCTGTGTCTCAAAAGTTTTCGAGTCAATTCTTAACAGAAAAATTTTAAAGCATCTTTCCTGTCACAACCTTCTTTCTGATCGTCAGTATGGGTTCCGTCAGGGACGCTCCACTGGCGATCTTCTCACCTACCTTTCAGACTCTTGGTCATCCTCCTTTCGGAACTTTGGCGAAAGCTTTGTCATTGCACTTGACATCTCAAAGGCTTTCGATCGAGTCTGGCATAAATCTTTAATTTCCAAACTGCCCTCCTACGGTTTCTATCCTTCTATCTGTGCCTTCATCTCTAGCTTCCTTTCTGGTCGTTCTATAGCCGCTGTTGTAGACGGCCATCGTTCCTCTCCTAGACCTATCAACAGTGGTGTTCCTCAGGGCTCTGTCCTATCACCTACTCTCTTCCTTTTATTCATCAATGACCTTCTAAGCTGTACATCTAACCCTATCCACTCATATGCTGATGATTCCACCCTTCACCTTTCCATTCGGTTCCTGCAACGTCCATCTCAGCAGTTACTTCAACAAAAAAGGGATGAGGCTATGGCACACCTAATGTCTGACTTGGCTCGTATCTCTGATTGGGGTAAAAATAATCCTGTTATTTTTAATGCATCAAAAACTCAGTTCTTAATCTTATCAACCCGACAAAATCTTCCTCAGGATTACCCACTAATGTTTAATAATGAACAGTTGTGTCCTGCATCATCCCTGAACATACTTGGGGTTTCATTCTCTCGGGATTTGTCTTGGAAAGAACATATTACATCTCTTGTTAAATCTGCTTCCAAGAGATTAGGTGTGCTAAGCCGATTCCAAACTTTCTTTACCCCTGCACAGTTGTTGACCTTTTACACGGGTTTTATTCGCCCGTGTATGGAGTACAACTCTCATGTGTGGGGAGGCTCCCCACATGCACCTCTTCTCAATAGGGTGGAGTCAAAGGCTTTTCGTCTCATTAACTCTCCTCCTCTTACTGATTCCCTTCAACCTTTGTCTCTTCGCCGCACTGTTGCATCTTTATCTCTCTTCTATCGCTACTTCAACAGTCACTGTTCCTCTGAACTGTCTGCTTGCATCCCTCCACCTCTACGACGGGCACGTAGTACCCGTCTAGCAACAAACTCTCATCCCTTTTCTGTCCAACTCTCTAATGCAAGAGTTAACCGTTACTCCCAGTCCTTCATTTATGCAACTGGTCATCTCTGGAACTGTCTTCCTCTGTCTGTATTTCCTACTTCCTATGATCTCCAGTCTTTCAAACACAGTGTGTCCAGGCATCTCGAATTGAACGGATCTTGAATTTGGCTCTCTTTTGTATTGTTTTTGCTTTTTCTTGGAAGGAACAGTATGCAGGCCTGTGGCCTTTGGTTCCTTCTTCCTTGCATAAAAAAAAGAAAAAAAATATGTTCACCAGCTGACAGCATAGTGAATGTAGGTATCAGACGTGATAATCACCATGAAAATCACCTTTTTCACAGTCTATGCACTCAAATATAGGACACAAAGCATGAAATAAATGAAGTTAACCAGAAAAATGATGATTTAGAGGTGAGTATGGCAAATACAGTAGGCACGGAAAGTATTGACGCTTTTTTGCCGGTCATTTTCTTTCATGTTAAGTGAAGTAGGGTCAATACTACCCTCCCGTGATGCAAAATGAGCTGACGCTTTTTCAACGGGAGCTGGCAACCCTGCTTGATAGGTTTGACACCACAGGAGCAGGCTTAGTAATGTTTGGGCAGCCACAGGAGGAGGATTGTCTCTGTGTGTGATGCACCATGAGGGCATGTTTTGACTCAAATAACACAGTTATTTGGTTACCTATCACATTCTCATCATGCCTAAAGACCACAAGCAAGGACAAACGTGTGGAAGAGATTACTTTATACAAAGATGGCCATAAACTCCCATTTATTGCAAATCAGATGGTGTTAGACTGAGGACAGTGCAGAGACTGGTGAAGCAGTTCAAGGACAGAGGGGAGGCCATTCCTCCCACTCCACTTCCCAAGCCTAGGAGACCTCGTAAGACAACCTTCAGGACCCGTCAGCTGATCTCAAGGCAAGTTAGCAAGGATCCAAGGCTAACAGCATAGGATTTAAAAGAAAAGAACCCACAGTTGCTGGCAGATGTGTCTGTCAGAAGTGTGCAGCAACTGTTGCATAACGATCTGGGCTTCAGGATTTTTTGTGCTCGTAAAAAACCACTGCTAACTGCACTTCAGAAGAAAAAGAGAGTAAATTTTTGTAAGAAATATCTTGCCTGGAGTGAGGAGCAATGGAAAACTGTGCTTTGGAGTGATGAGTCAACATTTACTGTCACTGGTACCCCTTCATCACGAGTGTACCGAAAACCAGGCAGTGACCCCCTGGATCCTAAGTACACTTCCAAGTTTGTTAAATACCCAGCCTCACTCATGGCTTGGGGCTGCTTTACATATTATGGTGTTGGTGAGTTGGTAATTCAACCTGCAAATGAAAAAGTGAACCAGAACAATTATTTGGAGCTCTTATGTGATGTTTTACGTGACTCTTTTGATAAAACCAAGGCAAGAGTATTTATGCAAGATTCTGCCCCTGCACATGTTGCAAAGTCAGTGAAACAGTGGCTAACAGACTGTGAGGTTCCCTTTATTCGAGACTGGCCCGGAAACAGCCCAGATATCAATCCCATTGAGAATTTATGGGCGCACATGAAGCGGCACATCATCTTTGCCTAAACTTGAGGCTGCAGTCAAGCAGCTATGGAGCAGTTTTAGTCCGTCTGTTCTGCAAAACTACGCCATCAGTCTCCCTAGACGCCTTAAGAAGATAATAAAGGTGAAGAGGAATGCCAGTAAATACTAAATTCAATGGTAAGTGTTAATTTATTTGCTTCTCCTTGCTAACCACAAGAATGTTTTCTTTTTTTAAGATGGCGTCAACACTTTCCGCGCCTACTGTATGTTCACCAGCTGACCGCATGGTAACAGACACGAAAATCACTATGAAAATCACCTTTTTCGCAGCCTATGCACTCAAATATGGGACACAAAGCCTGAAATAAATAAAATGTAACCAGAGAATGAGGATTTAGAAGTGATTATGGAATAGATTTTGCAGCTGACAGTGTACTTACATGTCTGTGGTGGTTGTTACGAATATTACCCCACCTCTACGGCTCTGACAGTGGTGAAAATGCTCTTGAAGCATGTACAGCAATCCAGTGTTGAACTGCACTTAATCCTTAGCACTATGAATAATGACTGTTTAAACAAAAACGAACACTACCGCCAGCCAACCCCAAACCGTTTACTCACGATGGAAGTTGAGAGAGAACTTGGGGGAGAGGAAGGGAAGACTGGACAGAGAGAGGAGCCCATGCAAACACAGCTGTTCAGTGCCAAATTCAAACTTACGGGTAAAAAAAAAAAAGATTTTTTTTGTGTTTTTTGCAATTTTGGGGCATTTTTGGGTTCCGAATGTCCCAGCCAACAATGTCTGGAGTGTCCGGTTACTGAGCGTCCAGATAGTAGAGTGATTACTACCACCATACCCCACCCAATACTGGCCAAACCACAGTTTAACAATGGGTTTTATTTTTTTTACTGATTTTGATGATACAGTAAGACCTCACTATAACGGACTAATTGGGGCCCAAGCCAGTCCAAAAAATGTGAAATTCCAATAAAAGCGACATCCGGACTTACCCCTGCTAATTCGGACTTTTTCCGATATATCAGACATTAGTCCGGATTGCATCAGTGGTTTTTACCACCATTGCAGTATTGTACTGTTATATCTTCACTACATTAATCAAATGGTATAATAATACTGTACTGTGCACTGAAAAACATGTCTTTTACTTGTCTTATTGTGGTGAACATAGCTGAAGTTGTCAGGCAGTCCGGACTGTTTTCTGGCTTTATCGGACTTTTTCCAATATATAGGAGTTTAGTCCAGTAGCTCTTCGAGTCCGATAAAAGCGAATTCCGGTCTACTGAAGTCCGTTATATCGAGGTTTTACTGTATTTTAGACTAAATTTGAATGCGTAAGTTGATTTATAAACTGTTTTTAGACTTAGATTAACGTGTTTTAGCCACAGGTGGAGTGAACATTGTCATTTTGGGGTACAGTTTACTAAGCCTGACTTTTTCCAGACTTATATTTGACGATTTTCAGATTTTATTTGTTGACAGCTGTTAGGCTATTTTTAAACTTGTTCTGGGGCCCATTTGGTGGGTTTTTGGCTTGGTTTGGGGGGAAACCCAAGACTGGTAAATGCTCCACATTACTTTACCTGTTAAAAGTACCCCAATATACAATACCCCACCAAACGATGGGGTTTTACTTAACCAGTTACATTGTTAAACCAGGGTATACCTGTACAGTAGTCCCTCATTTATCCAGACATGCAGTATCCAAGCGTGTTCATTATCAGGACGCTGGACCCATCATCTGAATTTACTTGCTTTTATCCAGACACCATAATCTCGTAAAGGTGGCCATTTGACTCCGAGTTATTTATTTTACAGGGAGGGGCACTAATCCACCAACCCACTTGTTGACACGTAGGGAGCACGTATGGTTTGGTTATATGGTTACCACCCAGTGATGTAAATGGTTTCTTGGCTTAAAGGAAACCATTTGGCTTGTCACTCAATGTAAAGCCATCTATAAAGGAAAGAAAAGCAATAAGAAGTGACAGAAAAGATGGGAGAAATAGGAAGAGAGGAGGGCAGGCACAGAAAAAGAATGATAAAGACTAAGGAAGAAGTAGGCAGCACTACATCAAGTGAGTGGATGATGGTCGCCACCACCTACCACTACTTGCTATTATCCGGATGTAAAAGTCCATGAGAACTTAGGCCGGCCAGCCGACATGTGCGAACATTCTGTATCGTGGTCACTGGGCTTGAACCATGAGCAGGATGTAGACCATAACCCACAACCAGAGATAAAATATCTGTCCGCCTCTGTACTGAATGGTCAAAGTCGCGCGCTCGTCTGATCACTAACAACGAACCTCCAGCACCCTAGTAATACAACTGTAACCAACAAGCGGTGTTAAAACGTCCGTACACATCCCAACCCAATGTCCAAAGTCGCATGGCCACTGGGCTAAGTCTTTCCTACTTGTCTCTGAAATTGTAACAAGACTGCACGCCACGACTACAGTACATGTTCAGTGACAGCGGCCGTCCGCCTCTATACCGAACGTTGAAAGTCCCCCGGTCACCATGAGTTGCGTTACCGCAACACCACCCGGTGTCTAACAGACCCCAAGCCACGAGTAAATGTATGGTAAGTGCGCCTGTCCGCCTCATGACAGAAGGGGGAGAATCCTGCCCACAGTCTCGGTTCTCCTCCCCTTCCATCCCTCCTCCATACCCTCCCAGCTCCCCCCATGACTCCCTAAGTCCCTACCCTCCTCCATGGTGATTACACTGACTCATGAGTTTTTACAGTTTTTTGTGATTTATTTAACTACTATTGGTCGTATCAATATTCTGCAAAGGCCACGAGAAAGCTCATGAAATTCTGCATCGAGAAATATGCTTAACTCTTGGAAGGTGCTGACAAAATTTTGCACTAGGATGGTGGGAAGTTATATGAAGGTAAGTTTTACTCCTGAACATTTTATTCTTGCTGCATTTCTGTACTTTTACTTATCAGTTTTATGTGTTTTTATTAGATTACCTTAGAGTATAAACACCAATGAAGATGATGGTATACCATTTATACCAATATAATATTTCAGCCATGGATTTTTTTTTTTTTTTTTTTAGACCTGGGAGCAATCACTCTTCAGAGATAACTGATATTCTAACCATTTTCAGGTTTTTGTGGATTTTTGTTGTTTATGCATTGTTTTCTTGCTGTTTAGCATTAATATGGATAACCTTCCATGTGTTTTGATGTCTCACTATGGCAGAATGACTGGAAAAAAGTGCCAAAATTAGGAGGGGTACTATACATACACTAGTGTATAGGGAGGGTGTTTTTTTGGTTGTCAGCGTTTTTTTTTTTCATGGTTTTCTTGGTGTTAAGCATTACTTTGGATATTTCTATGTGTGTTTTGATATAAATATGGCAGATTGACCTGAAAACAACATCAAAATTAGGAGGGGAACTGTACATAGGGGAGGCGGTAGCTCGATCGGTAGAGAGTTGGCTTGCAGTCCCGTGGGACCCAGGTTCGAATCCTCGCTGGTGCAGGGAACAGTTTAAGGATTTGAATTTCATTAAATCAGGCTTTACTGATCTACCAGAAGACCCGCCGACATGTCGTAAAAATATCCCCGCTAATACCAATACACCAATCCTGTATGAGACAGCCCAGCATGTATTCAATATGGGTGGTGGGTGTTAAGCGCCGAAGTGGTGACATGTAGAGGTGTATGGTATGTAGGAGGATGACTGGGCCTTGATAGCAGGCTGTAAAGCCTATGCCCATAGTCGGACACATAAAAAAATAAAAAAAAACATACAGTAGTGTATAGGTAGGGTGCTTTTTGGTTTTCAATGTTATTTTCCTTTGTAGTTTTCCTGGTGTTCAGCATTACTTTCGATACTCCCGTGTGTCTTGATGTCTAAATATGGCAGACTTACCTGAAAACAGTGCCAAATCAGGAGGGGTACTGTACATACAGTAGTGTAGAAGGTGTGTGTGTGTGTGTGTATTTTTTCTTTTTTTCCATGGTTTTCTTGGTGTTGAGAATTATTTTGGATAATCCTATGTATGTTTTGTTGTCAAAATATGTCAGAATGACTGGAAAACACTGCCAAAATAAGGAGAGGTACTGTACATACAGTAGTGTAGAGGTAGGGTGTTCTTTGGTTTTCAGTGGTGTTTTGGCATGGTTGTCTTGGTGTTAGCATTACTGTATTTTGGATATTCCTGTGTGTGTTTTGATGTATAAATATGCCTCAATGACCAGAAAACACTGTCAAATTAAGTACAGGTACTATACAAAAAGGTTAGGTATAGGTTGGAGGTTGGGTATATGTAGGGTCTGGGTGTGGCTGGGGAATAGTGTTCAATATCCGGATGTTGCCACTACCCAGACATGCCTTTGGTTCTATTATGTCTGGAAAAATGAGCGATTACTCTAATAATATACAGTACTATACAATCCTGTACTTACAAAAATACACCTTCTTCATCATAAAAGCTGTACATACAGTATCACAAAATATCATCAACACCATCATCATCATCCAGACCTCCTTTCCCACCCTAGGGCTAGGTAAGGAGTAACATCCAGGCAGCCTAAACTTGCCCAATCCAATGGGCCACTCTTCCATTACTCATCATTCAAGCTCCCGGAATCCTGGCTTCATTGGATTCGCCAAAAACATTCACCAAGTTCTTTAGCTTCGCACAAATGTATCCGATAGAGTCAATCCTCAATCCAGACACTGTCACATTAAAATGAGGTGCCAAATCCCTGATCACGCGCTTCTCCTCACAATATTCATCCAGCCAGCTCGATCTCTTGTCAGTTCTCTAGCCTCGCCAACATCCAAACCTCTCTTCCTCACACACTCATCCACTATATCTCTCCACCTTCTAACTGGTCTACCTCGCCTCATCCCTCCTTCAAATTTGCTCAGATATACCTTTTTCACCACTCTATTGTTATCCAGTCTCTCCATATGACCATACCATCTCACTACTCTCTCTTCAATTCTGGTGTCCACAGACTTCCTCACTCCACATCTATCACGAATCACATTATTTCATATCCTATCCACACTCTGTATTCCACATACATTCCTCAGCAGTCCGATCTCCACTGCTCTCACTCCTGACTTTTCATTTTCAAACAACACCATTGTCTCACACCCATATGTTAAAGCTGGCACTAACACTCCTTCAAGTAAGGCTCATGCAGCTGCAAAACTCAAGCCTCTGTTTCTTATCAAGGTCTTCATTGCACCAGCTACTTTCCTTCCTTGTGTCACTCTACTTTCCACTTCTTCTGAACATTTTCCTCTCTTTTCTATCACGGTAACCAGGTATTTGAGCTCTCTCTCACCAATTCCAGTAACTCTTCATTCACTGTAACATTGCTCTGGGAGTCACCTTCCCTCTCAGTAACCATCACTTTACTCTTTTCTACATTTACTCTTAAGGCACAACACTCATAGACATCAGCAAAACTCTGCACTAGTATACCAAGTTCTAGTCCGGAATTTGGAAGTGGCACTGCATCATCAGCATACAACAAATGTGAAATATTCCATCCATCACCATTCATTACCAACGCCATCCCCCTCTCCATTACTCGTGTTTTTACTTGTTTCATCACCCCATCCATATACATATTGAACAACCATGGGAATATCACAACCTTGTCGCACGCCCACACCAATCATGAACCATTCACTTAGATGCCCATTAACCCATTCGCATGTTTCGCTGCCATCATAAAAACCCTTGACGGCACCTAGCAGCTGACCATCTACACCGTACATGCGCACAACTTTTCACAGTCCTTCTCCGTCCACTTTGTTGTATGCTTTTTCCAGATCCATGAATGGCATACAGACTTTACTGCTCTTCTCACAAGCCTTCTCCACTATCTGTCTCACTGGAAATATCTGATCCACACATCTTCTGCCACTTCTAAAGCCACCCTGTTCATCATTCACTAGGACTTCTGATATCTCTCTTACTTCCTCTATAATAATCCTACTTAGATGCCCATTAACCCATTCACATGTTTTGCTGCCATCATAAAAACCCTTGACGGCACCTAGCAGCTGGCCATCTACATTGTACATGCGCACAACTTTTCACAGTCCTTCTCCGTCCACTCTGTTGTATGCTTTTTCCAGATACATGAATGCCATACAGACCTTACAGTTCTTCTCACAAGCCTTCTCCACTATCTGTCTCACTCAAAATATCTGATCCACACATCCTTTGCCACTCCTAAAGCCACCCTGTTCATCTTTCACTAGGACTTCTGATATCTCTCTTACTTTCTCTATAATAATCCTTCCATATACCTTTCTGACCACACTCAATAAACTTATGCCACAATACATCTCCAACAAGCGCTTCATTCTGCTCTCTTCAGTACACTTAATCATCTCTGCTTACTACTCATCAACCGCAGCTGCTTTCCCATTTTTTAGCCGCTTCACTGCGCTCTTCACATGTTCAAGTGTCACATCTCCTGGCACTGCATTCCTTCTCTGCACACCCCCAGAATCAATCATGTTCACAGCTGCTCTGCTCTCTCTACTCCCATTCATCAGGCTTTAGCAGCTTTCCCATTTTTAGCCGCTTCACTGCGCTCTTCACCTGCTCACTTGTCACATCTCCTGGCACTGCATTCCTTCTCTGCACACCCCCAGAATCAATCATGTTCACAGCTGCTCTGCTCTCTCTACTCCCATTCATTAGGCTTTCAGAATCTTCTTTCCATTCGGTCTTTACTTCATCCCCATGGGTTAATAATGTACCACCTACATCCTTCACACCATCACATTTCTTTCGCTTTCACTTCTACATTTCTGCATCTCTTTCCAGAGTAACTTCTTATTTTCAGAGTAGTTTGCATTCATATTTCTTCCTAGATCATCATTTACCTCCTCCTTTTTCCACTTCACTAGTCTCTTTACATGCTTCTTGCTCTCAATATATTCAGTTCAATTTTAACTGAACCCCCATCCTGTAACCACTCTAGCCAAATCTCCTCTTTTCCTCCACTGCTCTCTTAACCTCATTATCCCACCATGCCGTACCTTTCTACTTTGTTGTTACTCTTGTCACACCACACACCGCTTTAGCATTTCTAACTAAGCAATCCCAATATGCATTCCACAGGCTGTCCAGATCCATTTCATTCTAATTCACTGATTCTAACTACTCCCCTACTTTGATCCTGTATTCATCTGCCATTTCTTTGATCCTCAGTCATAACACTATATAACACTATATTTATATAACACTATATATTATACAATATTGTAAGGAGGAGGCTGTAGCACCAGCTGATCAGGATGTTACTCCCAAGGGGAATGGGAATGCTGATGATATGGAGAGCTGCAGCTCCTGTTTCACTAAATACCTAACCACCTCCCATTGCTGACCTTTTCAGTGTGACAGTAACATGGAGAGCAGACCACCATACTCTCCCAAACACTTCCTCTAACTATCTCATACACTACACAACATGCACTTTACATATCACACAACGTACCCCACTACGTCACAGAGGTTGACGCCAGCAAGGAACATGCTGCCAAAAAACTTTGCCCCCGCTACCTAGTGGCAGACCTTTTAACCCGTACCAAGCTAGCGATGTAGATTTGTGTCCCCTTCAGAAACACCAGTGACGAAGATACACGTCCTGCAGAATTTGAAATCATTGCAAGCAACCAAAGTAAAATGGACGGCAATAACGTATCTCGCAAACTTCATATACAGTATTTCTCTGCTATGCTTACAACACTGATTTAGCAGCGCGGAAGGAGAGTGACAGTCTTCACAGGTTCACAGCCGCTCTGCTCTCTCAGCAACCTTGATGATTTCAGAGGTCGAGTGGCACCAACCTAACTCAATTCAACCAACTTTCTGGCTTTGGTGATTACTTCTAATAGTGCCAGGGATCTTATATTGCTATATTAAGCCCATTTACCCACAAAACAAATCCAAAATGAGTTCACAAACTCAGAGCCATTCTGCTCTCTCGGTAACCTTGAAGATTTCAGAGGTCGGGTGGCACCAACCTGACTCAATTCAACAAACTTTCTGGCTTTGGTGATTGCTTTTATTTGTGCCAAGGAACTTATATTGATGGATTAAGCCCATTTAGCCAGAAAAAATAAAATGGTTCACAAACTCACAGCCACTCTGCTCTTCGATAACCTCGAAGATTTCAGAGGTAGAGTGGAACCAACCCGACTCGATTCAGCCAACTTTCTGGCTTTAGTGATTACTTTTACTAGTGCCAGAAGTCTTATACTGATATATTAAGCCCATGTAGCTGGAAAAAAATAAAATCCAAAATCGGCCAGCAAAGAGGGGTATCAGTCCCCCTCCCCAACGCAGTATGGGTTAAGGGGAGGCGTGACGAGGGCTCTGCCAGCATAGATCGTGTAGCCGGGGTGAGATGGGGCTCGAACCTGAGCTAGAGGGTACAGGGCACTGTGGTTCCCAGGCTGCCAGTTCCGTCCAATTGAAAGGGGCCTGACCCTGGATATGCACTCCGGAAGACCACCCTATCAGGGCAGTTACAGTGTCAAGGCGTACTTGGAGGGTGTCCCTGTAGCTCTCCTGGCAGGGTGCCCCGAGGCCACTACCACAGCCACTGCTCAAGGCTGCTGGGCTAGGGGTCCCAGATCCATTGCCTGGACCTGGGACTGTGCAGTGAGTGGGACCTGTGGCATGTCTCTCCCCTTCTTATTTTACTGATTATGACCAAATTAAAGAATGACATTCAAAGCAAGCCTAAGGACACTTAACCACCCAGGGGGATTAGAGTGGCTTAGTGTAATGTGGGAAGTTTGAGGGGCAGAGCAGGGGAAGTGGTTGAGGTAATGAGTAGGAGGTGGGTGGATGTGCGATGTATGCAAGAAGTCCAGCATGGGGGTGTATCAGCCAGAAAGACTGCTGGGAGGGATTATTGCTATAAGTTGTTTTGGCAGGGTAGGACAGATGGATATGGGGATGTGGGGGTGTTGGTTAGGAAGAAATGGTTAGAGTATGCCATGAATGTTATCAGAGTAAGTGACAAGATCACAGTAGTGAAAGTTTTGTTCGGTGGGATGGTGCTTGCAATTGTATCGGCATCTGCTCTACATGCAGGCTTGGATAAGGCAGAGAAGGATAGATTTTGGGATGACTTAATACATGTAGTAAGTGGTATGGGGGATGATGAGACTGTAATAGATAGGAGGATTTAAATGGTCATGTAGGTGAAGCAGCTCAAAGATATGAAGGAGAAGTAGACTGCAGAACCAGTCAAGCAGGGCAGTACTCCCAAGGTGGATGGAAAGCCGATGACAGGGAGAGCTGGAGCTCCTGTTTCATCAGCCCTAAGGAGTAGCTCTTGACCATTCCCCATTGCTTAACTTTTTCAGTGTTGCAGTAACACAGAGAGTAGGTAAGCATGCTCTACAATACAAGGCTCTCTAACTGTCAACACCAAACAACATGCACAGTACACACTACACTTTCTTTTCAATACCTGTACAGTAATCCCTCCATTATCCGACAAAATAGAGCCAAAGGCATGCCGGATATTGGTTTTGTTCGGATATTGGTCCTGAAGCTCCAGCACTGGTTTTTCATGACCCTAACCTAACCTAACCTAAATCAGAAAACTACCTTCCTACCTCCCTACTAGACATGTATAGCACTTATTTAGGTCCCTTTTCACATAAATAATGCACATATAGCATGAATTTATTGAATTTTAACCAAAAAATGATGATTTAGAGGTGAGTGAGTCATAGGTGCTCAGAACTTGCCAGCATAGTATAAGTAAGTATCTGACATGGAAATCATCTTTTCTCACATTTTATGCACTAAATTATTGGGTACAAAGCATCAAATACAGTAAATGATGTAAAGTGCTACCAGAAAAATGGTTAGGTTAGGTTAGGTTAGGTTAGGTTAGGTTAGGTTAGGTTAGGTTAGGTTAGGTTAGGTTAGGTTAGGTTAGGTTAGGCTAAGTTAGGTTAGGTTAGGTTAGGTTATGACCGGACATGAAATTCACTGCTTCAACCTTTTTCCTAGCTGGTGCACTTAAGAACCATGCATGAAAAAATTAAATTAAAAGCAGGAAATTATGATTAACACAATGTTAGGTTAGGTTAGGTTAGGACCGGACATGAAATT
>JAGKTI010003443.1:36269-57550 GCA_018397915.1 Birgus latro
ACCTTTTTTCTAGCTGTTTTACTTAAGAACCATGCATGGGAAAATGAAATTGCAAGCAGGAAATTATGATTAACATTTAGGGTAATTTTTTAACACATTAACAGCATGATGAAAACAGGTTAGGCATGAAAATCTTTATGGTAACCATAGGTTAGGTTAGGTTAGGACCAGACATGAAATTAACTGCTTTCACCTTTTTTCTAGCTGTTTTACTTAAGAACCATGCATGAGAAAATTAAATTGCAAGCAGGAAATTATGATTAACATTTAGGGTAATTTCTTAACACATTAACAGCATGATGAAAACAGGTTAGGCATGAAAATCTTTATGGTAACCATAGGTTAGGTTAGGTTAGGACCGGACATGAAATTAACTGCTTCCACCTTTTTTCTAGCTGTTTTACTTAAGAACCATGCATGGGAAAATTAAATTGCAAGCAGGAAATTATGATTAACATTTAGGGTAATTTCTTAACACATTAACAGCATCATGAAAACAGGTTAGTCATGAAAATCCTTATGGTAACCATAGGTTAGGTTAGGTTAGGACCGGACATGAAATTCACTGCTTCAACCTTTTTTCTAGCTGTTTTACATAAGAACCATGCATGGGAAAATTAAATTACAAGCAGGAAATTATGATTAAAATTTAGGGTAATTTCTTAACACATTAACAGCATGATGAAAACAGATTAGGCATGAAAAGGTTAGGTTAAGTTAGGACCGGACATGAAATTCACATCTTCCACCTTTTTTCTAGCTGTTTTACTTAAGAACCATGCATGGGAAAATTAAATTGCAAGCAGGAAATTATGATTAACATTTAGGGTAATCTTTTAACACATTTACAGCATGATGAAAACAGGTTAGGCATGAAAATCTTTATGGTAACCATAGGTTAGGTTAGGTTAGGACCGGACATGAAATTAACTGCTTCCACCTTTTTTCTAGCTGTTTTACTTAAGAACCATGCATGGAAAAATTAAATTGCAAGCAGAAAATTATGATTAACATTTATGGTGATCTTTTAACACATTTACAGCATGATGAAAACAGGTTAGGCATGAAAATCTTTATGGTAACCATAGGTTAGGTTAGGATAGGTTAGGTTAGGTTAGGTTAGGTTATGACTGAATATGAAATTCACTGGCTTCCACCTTTTTCCTAGCTAGTGCACTTAAGAACCATGCATGAAAAAACTAAATTGCAAGCAGGAAATTATGATTGACATTTTTGGTAATTTTTTAACACATTTACAGCATGATGAAAACAGATTAGGCATGAAGTCAGGGTACTTACGAACAAGAAGCTGCCGTCCTGATGTAATAACCCACTCTATCATCTCAGACTCTGACAGGAAGACCTTGCACCTGACACACCTTTCCAATTGAGAATCACCAGCACTTATCACCAACACTTTCCACAACGTTTTTTTTTTTATAACTGGAATCACATCACTTCACTGCACTGTACATAACAGTAAATTCCATCATCACACACATGATGAAGAAGGTGAAGAGCAGTATCAAGCACTGTAGGAGGTAGGGTATCACCACAAAAGCAATCACTTCGGCCGCCATTGTCGGAGGTGTTCACAAGGCACTAGCTGAGTGGGTAATGGCAACCGACAGACAGGTGCCACGAGCGTAAACATAGCCGATCGGCGCGGGCAGGAAATTCAAACTGACGCGGTCCCAAAAAATCGATTTTTTTTTCGTTTTTTTCCAAATTTTTTGGCATTTTGGGGGTTGGGCAGCCCACAATATCCGAATAGTGAGTATGTCCGAGTATTGGACGTCCGAATAATGGAAGGATTACTGTATGTGAAAGGAAAAAGGAGTCTAAATACCTAGGCTCGGACTCGGGGGGGGGGACCATAAATGCCCCCACCATCTGCCCCTCTTATGGTGACAACTCAATGAGCTGCCTCAAACCACTGTCTGACTCAGTTCTTCTTCATTTCTGCAATATTCGTAGCCTTTCCTCTAACTTTTGCTCTTTTGAGCACCACTTCTCCTCCTCTAGACCTCACCTTCTCTTCCTAACTGAGACTCAGCTGTTTGAGGCAATTGATAGCAAATCCTTTTCTGCATCCTCCTACTTTCTCTACACTCATTTCAAAGCCAAAAGTGGCTGTTGTGTATATGTACGCAACAACTTATCTTGCTCTCGTGTTCCTGAACTTGATTCTTCTGAATTCTCTACTCTCTGGCTTCGGCTTTCCTGTCATTCTCTGACTAAATATATCTGTGCTGTTTACTTATCCCCTAACTCTACAGACTATGAAAAATTCTTTGACTATCTTACTTCTACAATGGAACACATTCTATCCATTTCTCCTTTCTCCGAAACCTTCATTCTGGGAGATTTCAATGTTCACCACCACTTTTGGCTCTCCTCTCCTTTCACTGATCCACCTGGTGAACAATCCCATATCTTTTCTATCCTTAATGACTTAGAGCAGCTTGTATAGCAGCCTACCCGTATCCCTGACAGCCTTGGAGAGAGCTGCAACATACTTGACCTCTTCCTTACAACTAACTCTTGTGCTTACATTGTTAATCTTTCCTCTCCGTTGGGCTCCTCCGATCACAACCTTACTACCTTAACCTGTCCTATCGCCCCAGCATGGCCTGTGGACCATCCAAAGAAACATCAACTGTGGCACTTTGGAGCTGCGGATTGGGAGGCCCTCAGGCAGTACTTCTTTGATTTTCCCTGGAATGATTATTGCTTCCATGGCCGGGAGCCATCTGAGTGTGCCTTGCGCTTTACGCAGGTCATTCTCTCAGGCATGGAAGCATACATTCCTTTCTCATATCCTCTACTAATGCAAGAAACCCTTGGTTTAATCACACTTGTTCTAATGCTACCTGCAGCAAGGAGAGGTCCTTGAAAAGATACCACAGCCAACCCACCCCTGAATCACATTTTTTTTAATGTCTCTGCCCGGAATCGTGCTAAGTCTGTTCTTCGCTCTGCTAAAAATAATTTCATCCGTTCTGAATGCTCTCAACTCTCCAACTTAAATTGTTCTTGCTCCTTCTGGCACCTTGCCAAAAACCTTTTATTTAACAACTTTACTTCACCATCCTTCCTTCCTCATTTCTACTCTGATGGCTCTGTAGCTATTTCTTCTACTGATAAAGCAGATCTCTTTGATCAGACTTTCTCCTCCAATTCCACCTTAGACAATTCTGGTGTTGTTCCTCCATCACTTCCCCCTCTGGCTTCCTCATGGCTGACATTAAAATTTCTTAAACTATGTATTTTCTGCCATCACTGGCCTTAATACTAACAAGGCATATGGGCCTGATGGAGTCCCTCCTGTTGTCCTCAAGAACTGTGCCTCTGTGCTTACACCCTGCCTAGGTAAACTCTTTTGCCTTTGTCTATCAACTTGCACCTTTCCTTCTTCCTGGAAGTTTGCTCTCATTCAGCCAGGCCCGAAGAAGGGTGACCATTCACAACCCTCTAACTATCATCCAAATGTTTTAACATCTTGTGTCTTAAAAGTTTTCGAGTCAATCCTTAATGGAAAAATTTTAAAGCATCTTTCCTATCACAACCTTCTTTCTGATCGTCAGTATGGGCTCCGTCAGGGACGCTCCACTGGCGATCTTCTCACCTACCTTTCAGACTCCTGGTCATCATCCTTTTGGGACTTTGGCGAAAGCTTTGCCAATGCACTTGACATCTCAAAGGCTTTTGATCAAGTCTGGCATAAATCTTTAATTTCCAAACTGCCCTCTTACAGTTTCTATCCTTCTGTCTGTGCCTTCATCTCTAGCTTCCTTTCTGGTCATTCTATATCTGGCCATCGTTCTTCTCTTAGATCTATCAACAGTGGTGTTCCTCAGGGCTCTGTCCTATCACCAACTCTCTTCCATTTATTCATCAATGACCTTCTAAGCTGTACATCTAACCCTATCCACTCATACGCTGATGATTCCACCCTTCACCTTTCCATTCGGTTCCCGCAGCGTCCATCTCAGCAGTTACTTCAACAAACAAGGGATGAGGCTATGGAACAACTAATGTCTGACTTGGCTCGTACCTCTGACTGGGGTAAAAATACAGTATTCTTGTTTTCAGTGCATCAAAGACTCAGTTCTTACACCTATCATCCCAATAAAATCTTCCACACTAATGTTTAATAATGTCCAGCTCAGTCCTGCATTGTCCTTGAACACACTTGGGGTTTCATTCACTCGGGAATTATCTTGGAAAGAACATATTACGTCTCTTATGAAATCTGCTTCCAAGAGATTAGGTGTGCTAAGCCGACTCCGAACCTTCTTTACCCCTGCACAGTTGTTGACTTTATACACAGGTTTTATTCACCCGTGTGGAGCACAACTCTCGTGTGTGGGAAGGCTCCCTACATACAGCTCCTCTCAATAGGGTGGAGTCAAAGGCTTTTCATCTCCTCATACTGGCTCCCTTCAACCTCTGCCTCTTCGCCACACTGTTGCATCTTTATCTCTTTTCTATCGCTACTTCAATGGTCACTGTTCCTCTGAACTGTCTGCTTGCATCCCTCCACCTCTACGACGGGCACGTAGCACCAATCTAGCAACAAACTCTCATTGCTTTTCTGTCCAACTCTCTAATGCAAGAGTTAACCGTTACTCCCAGTCCTTCATTTATGCAACAGGTCAACTCTGGAACTGTCTTCCTCTGTTTTTATTTCCTACTTCCTATGATCTCCAGTCTTTCAAACGCAGTATGTCCAGGCATCTCAAAATGAACGGATCTTGAACTTGGCTCTTTTTCGTATTGTTTTTGTTTTTTCTTGGAAGGAACAGTTTGCTGGTCCATGGCCTTTGGTTCTGTCTTCCTTGCATTAAAACACACACACACATGGGGGATGTGCATATGGTACAAAAAATGAGAAAGGGAAAGGATACTCGAATTTTGGGAGGCAAAAGAACATGATTGTGTGCAACACACATCTTAAGAAAAGAGAAAGTATGCTGATTTTGTACGATTCTGTGGGAATCAGCAGCCAGATTGACTATTTCCTAGTCAGGAGGGCTGATAGGAGGTTAGTGAGGGATGATAAAGTGATAGGGAGCAAGGAGTGTGTGCAGCAACATAAGTTATTTGTATGTGACATGGTGCTTAACCTTTGAGATTCCAATGACGATTTTGATCATCATTTCAAATCCAACCTCAGAGATTCCGATAACGCTTTTAATCGTCATTTTAAGAAACTTTTGTAAAATAATCACCATAAATCGCATTTACGCGTCATAGCAAAGAGACTCAAGTGTGACATCACGGAATGGTTGCTCTATGCGTGGCAGGTACTGCACAGCTGACCAGCTGATTCATGGTTTTGTTTCTTTATCGCTCTATTCTTAGCGATTATTATTCTACAGCAAGGTGTAAAGTTTTTGGTTTTTGCCTAACTTCAACTCGTCACTTTGACTTTTTATTTTCCTTGTTTTCCTTTTCTGAACATACTATGATAAAGTACAACTATTCAGCTTCAGAACAACACCAAAACCAGCATTCTACCATAAAAAATGTATTGACAGTGACCGATCAATGAAAAAGATTGCAAAACTAATATGTGGCAGAGACTAAAATAAAATTGTGCATCTCTTTCCTTTCGTTTTACTGCGCAATAAAATGCAAAACTTACCATAATCTATGTATCATTGTAAAGGTAATTTATTGTAGTTTTGCATGTTCTAAGCCTGATTTACAAATCTTTATTAGTTTTTTTCTTCTTTTTTTTCTACGGCAAGGTATAAAATTTTTGGTTTTCCCCAAACTTCAACTCGTCATTTTGACATTTTATTTTCTTTGTTCTTCTTTTTTGAACATACTACAATAAAGCACAACTAATCAGCTTCAAAATGATGCTACAACCAACATTTTATCATGAAAAATGTATTTACACACAGGGATCAAAGAAAAATATCGCACCACGAAGATGTGGGTCAGCATGAGAGTGGCTGGCTCTAGCACAGACATATTGTGCCTGGCCCAGAAACCTGATAGGGTTAAGGAGTGGGTGATGAAAAAAGAGGACCATGTACCCAGGAGGAAATTCTGGAAGTCGAAAAACCAAGTGGTATTGGATGCCTTCTACAGCGAGATGAGGAGAGTGGTGGCTGAACAGGGAGATGTGGACGGAAGTGTTAATGAACAGTAAGGAGCTCTCATTATCAACCTCTTGAAAGTTACTGATTCATTATATGGATGGACAAGTGGCCCACCAAGACATAAAGTAACTTGGTAGTGGAATGAGGGTGTAGAAGCTGCAGTTAAGGGAAAAAGAAGGCTTTTCCAAGAATGGAAGAAGGGTCGAAACAAAGAAGGATGCTTGGATGAGTCACAGACACTTTTACTTGATGACCTAAATCATGTGAAAGGGAAGGGATATCATAAGTGAGCAGTGTGTGAAGAGTGAAAGAAGGGTTGTGGTGAACAGTGGGGATATTAAAGATGAATGGAGAGAGCATTACGGACAGTTGTTGAATGAGGAGTTTGACCGGGACAGGAAAGGATTGGAGCCAGCTGATCCAGTGATTGACCATTGGTCTTTGATTGATGCTGCTACTGTGAGCAGGGCAATAGGCAAGATACAGGTGGGGAAGGCAGCAAGTGTGTCTGGGTTGACTGTTGAAATGAGGAGTGATGTCAGTCACTGACATGATAAATCTATCATCATATACGATCATATATGAATGTGTTGTCCCAGGTGTTTGGCTGAAGAGCGTCATTGTAAATGTATACAAGGGGAAGGGTGATGCCATGGAAAGAGGAAATTATAGAGGCATTTAGGTTTTAGGCCAAATAATGAAAGAAATGAAGAGAGCTCTACAAGGTATGATTAGAGAAATAGTGAATATTGATGAGATGCAGTTTGGTTTACGTCAGGCAAAGGGACCACTGATGCCATATTCATTGTTCGACTGCTTCAGGAAAAATATATTGGAAAGAAAAGGGAATTGTACTTTGTTTTTGTTGTTTTGGAGAAGGCCTTAGACAGAGTCCCTAGAGAGGTGGTGAGGTGGGCAATGAGAAAGCATGGGATCTGGGAATGGCTGGTTAGAGTCTTTATGGCAATGTACGTGGGTGGGTGCACCCTGTTAAGGGTGAAAGGAGATTCGAGTGATAGGTTTTGCATGAATGTTGGTGTGCATCAGGGGGCAGTCTTGAGCCCCTTGCAGTAGTAGTAGTTGTTGTTCCCTAGGCAGTCAGGCCGAACAGCCCCGAGTCCCTAAGGAAGGCCATGGCCAAGACCGGGCTTTCCCACATACCTCTCAAGGAGAGTATGTTGTGTTGATGGCATAGGTGATTGTGTGCAATGCAGTCGTCCATAATGTGCTTTAGTATGGAGTGCTATCTTGCATCCTGGACAGGCATCAGAGACAGAGTCATCCAGCCTCCTCTGATAACTTAAGAGGGATGGATGACACCCATATCTCAGCCTGGCCAGGTGGACCCTGTCCTCACAAGGGAGATAGGATTCGGAAGGGTGGATATCAGGAAGTCGTGCATGCAGCTGTGTGTTGTCTTTAAGTGACTGAATGGAGTGGCAAGTGATCTGAGTAGGGATATGCTTCTGGAAGCTGGTCTGCAGCTGGCGAGGAGGGAGAGATGACAGTATATGTGTATGATATCATGTGCTGCGTGTTGTTTTGATGTTACCTGGTGTGTGAATATGTGCTGCCATATACTGTAGTGGATGTTCTGGGTCTGTGGAGGCTGCAGCGAGAATTTGGGTGCCTCCCATGTCTAGATGATCCTTGACTTTGAGGACATTGGTTTCTTGGTGTAGGTGGTCTGTGGGTGTTGTAGCTGCGCAGCCTGTGATTATTTGGGGGATCATGATCTATATGGTCTGCAGAGTGTTGCAGTGTGTTTTAGTGAGGTTAGAAGCCCAAGCTATATTTCATCACTGAATGTATATATTGTTTGTATACTGTGGTGGTGCTATCGTTGTTGTGTCCAAATGCTGTATGGGCAAGTGACCTCAAGGTGCTGAGTATTCCTGTTAATTAATCTTTATTGTTTATGATGTGTTGTTTAAATGACATTAATGTATTCTATGTTACACCTAGAATTCTGTGTGGGTGTATGTGTGGTAGGGGAGTGTTGTTTATGGTGAGGTGTGGAATGTGACTGTGTTCTGCTGTCCAGTTTGTGAGAAGGGTCACTGTAGATTTGGCTGGGGCTATTTTCAATCTGTTTGTGGTGAACCATTCGTGTAGTATGTTAAGGTTGGAGGATGTGTACAGCTGTGTTTGCATTTTGGTATATACATGTGTAATGTTGTCTGCACAGGAAATAATGTGTATCTGCGGTGTGTGGGGTGTGGGTATGTCGTGCATGTATACGTTAAAGAGTGTAGGGGACAAAACAGATCCTGGGGGGACGCCATTTGTGACGTTTCTGATGTTCAAAGACTGACTGGCAAATGTTACATTTTTTTTTTTTTTAATGCAAGGAAGAAGGAACCAAAGGCCATGGGCCTGCATACTGTTCCTTCCAAGAAAAAGTAAAAACAAAACCAAAGAGAGCCAAATTGAAGATCCATTAATTTCGAGATGCCAGGACACACTGCGTTTGAAAGATTGGAGATCATAGGAAGTAGGGAATACAGACAGAGGAAAACAGTTCCAGAGTTGACCAGTTGCATAAATGAAGGACTGGGAGTAACAGTTAACTCTTGCATTAGAGAGTTGGACAGAAAAGGGATGAGAGTTTGTTGCTAGACGGGTACTACGTGCCCGCCGTAGAGGTGGAGGGATGCAAGCAGACAGTTCAGAGGAACAGGGACCATTGAAGTAGCGATAGAAGAGAGATAAAGCAGCAACACTGCGGCGAAGAAACAAAGGTTGAAGGGAATCAGTAAGAGGAGGAGAGTTAATGAGACGAAAAGCCTTTGACTCCACCCTATTGAGAAGGGCTGTATGTGGGGAGCCTCCCCACACATGAGAGTTGTACTCCATACACGGGCGAATAAAACCCGCGTACAAGGCCAACATCTGTGCAGGGGTAAAGAAAGTTCGGAGTCGGCCCAGCACACCTAATCTCTTGGAAGCAGATTTCACAAGAGATGTAATATGTTCTTTCCAAGACATGTGCACATCTGACTGCTAAGTAGTTTGCCAGCCATCTTTCTGTGTTATTGTGCATGTTTGTGTTGAATATTTTGTTTGTGAGATTGTGGCAGGGGATGGCATCAAAAGCTTTGCTGATGTCTAGTGTGACTAGGAGTGTTCTGTGTGGTGGCCTAGCTGAATTCATGCCAACAAAAACTCTCTATAGAAGGTCTGAAAGAAGAGTGTTTGTGGAGTCTACTGGCCTAAAACCATGTTGTAATGGGGCTAGGGGGTGTGTGAGGTGTAACTAGTTGTGGTACCAGTCATTCAGTGACTTTGGAAGGGGTGCAGAGGAGTGTGATGGGGAAGTGAGAGGAAGGTAACATGGGGTCTTTGTTGGGTTTGGGGATAGTGATGATAATGCCATGCTTCCAGATGTTGGGTATGATGATGTGTGAGTAGCTGTAGTAGTAGTAGTAGTAGTAGTAGTAGTAGTAGTAGTAGTAGTAGTTGTTCCATAGGCAGTCTGGCCGAAAAGCCCCGAGTCCCTAAGCAAGGCCATGGCTGAGACGGGCTTTCCCACATAGCTCTCAAGGAGTGTATGTTGTGTTTATGACATAAGATTGTGAGCAATGCAGTCTTCCATGATGTGCTTGATAGTATGCGGTGTTGTGTTACATCCCGGACAGGCATCAGCGACGGAGTCATCCAGCCTCTTCTGATAACTTAAGAGGGCTGGATGATGCCCACATCTCAGGCTGGCCGGGTGGACCCTGTCCTCACGAGGGAGATAGGATTCAGAAGAATGGATATCAGGAGGCCGTGCATGCAGCTGTGTGTTGTCTTTAAGTGACTGAATGGAACGGCGAGTGATTTGAGTATGAATATGCTTCTGGAAGATGGTCTAAGGCGGGCAAGGGGGAAGAGATGAGAATATTTGTGTATGATATCGTGTGCTGGGTGTTGTTTTGATGTTCCTTGGTGTGTGTGTGGATGTGCTGCCATGTAGTGTAGTGGATGTTGTGGGTTTGTGGAGGCTGCAGCGAGAATTCGGGTGCCTCCCATGTCTAGATGACCCTCGACTTTGAGGACTTTGGTTTCTTGGTGTAGGTGGTCTGTAGGTGTAGCAGCTGTGCAGCCTGTGATTATTTTCAGGGCCTTGTTTTGTATGGTCTGAAGAGTGTTAAAGTGTGATTTATTGAGGTTAGGAGCCCAAGCAGGGCTTCCATAATTCATAACTGAACGTACAGTAGGATCTTGCCAATAACGATTTCAACAATAACGTTTTCAGCAATAACAATAAGTTAGAATAGATACCCAGTTTCCATAATAACAACTGGATTCACTCGATTAACGGTTATTTTGTGGGAAATGTCTGGGCGCATCTTGGATAGCCAGCCCACACCCTGCCTCAGTGTTCCGTGGATGGTCGCTGTGATGAGAAGTGCTTATTTGCTTATTTCCTCGCTCCTCATTCCCTCTCAGAACTCTGAGCACATGGATCCAAACTAACCATAGTTATGCCTAAGCACTTAGCACCCTGAAAGTGCTATGAACACAAGAAAAGCATTTATTCCAAAGGAAAATTTAAAGTTGTTGGATGAAGTGGTGTACAGTGTGCAAACAATCAGACAGATACAATGAGTTGGGTGTGTTTACGATGTGGATAGTTTCTTTGTTGGGGGAAAAAAAAAAAAAAGGTAATGATGAAGTAGTAGTAAAATTTGTGTTTTCGCCTGTGGTGCAACGAATGTGTGTGTGTGTTGGTGGTGGTGGTGGTGGGGGGGGGGGGTTTTGTGCCTAAATTTTGTTATGAACTGACGGTCTTTACTAGAGAAAATTCGGCCCTTATGGTATGCGAAGACACTACGTGTTGACGTAAATATTTAGGTAAGATAATGATGTGAGTTCAGTTCTTGTAAATTACTGTAAACTGTCATACGAATTATACTGCTTGGCTGACTTGTTTATTATTCATGATTACTGCATTTGTATGTGTCTGAGAAGTGAGAAGTACGCAATCAGTCTCTGCTGACAACTTCAGTACTGTATAGTATGCCTAAGCATTTTGCACACTGAAAGTGCTATGAACACAAGAAAAGCATTTATTCCTAAAGAAAATTTAAAGTTGTTGGATGAAGTGGCATATGGTGCGCAAACGATCAGATATATACAATGAGTCGGGTGTGTTTACGATGTGGATAGTTTCTTTGTTGGGGGGAAAAAAAAGAAAATGATGAAGGAGTAGTAAAATTCGTGTTTTCGCCAGTGGTGCAATGAGTGTGGGGAAAAAAATAAAAAAGGCTTTGTGCCCAAATTTTGTTATGAACTGACTGTCTTTGGTAGAGAAAATTCGGCTCTTATGGTATGTGAAGACACTACATGTTGACGTAAATAGGTAAGATAATGATGTGAGTTCAGTTCTTGTGAATTACTGTATACTGTCATACAAATTATACTGCTCGGCTGACTTGTTTATTATTCATGATTACTGCATTTGTGTGTATCTGAGAAGTGAGAAGTAGGCAATCAGTCCATGCCATGCCGACAGCTTCAGTACTGTATAGTTTTCCTTTCATCCTCTATTGTTGATGACTAATGACTTTCAAAGACAGTTTCACTTTTTTTTCTGTATGTTTTGATAAGTGCAACGAAAATGATTCTTGGTGAAATATTCATGATACTTGGAGGCCATTATTCATGTGTTGATCAGGTCAGAAGATTTTGCATGATTGATGATGAGGACTTTCAAGAGGCTTCCTGGCAATCCCTGGTGGTTAAAATATTTATAGGGAGTATTAGCGAGCAAAACTAGTCGGTTAGGTTAGGTTAGAATGCACTGTGTCAAGTCGGCGAGTATCATATGTAAACACAAGTCTTGGGTGTCTTACGGTAGACATATTTATAATAACCTATCTTTAATCGTCACAGCAGACACCTCATTAACTCCTTTAAGGTGAGTTTTATATTACTCATGATGATTTAATAACAAATCTTATTATTTCAGCTTAAAAAAGTAGCGATAGCAAGGCTTCAAATGGGACAAATGGGTAAAAGTCCTGGGGTGGCAGCACCAATAAACCCTTTATACATGTACAGTATTTTAATGTCACACAAATAACGTTTTCGCTAACAACGGCGTTTTTCTGGCACCAATTAGATGTTATTAGCGAGATCCTACTGTATATATTATTTGTATACTGTGGTGGTGGTTTCTTTGTTGTGTCCAAATGTTGTATGGGCAAGTAACCTCAAGGCACTGAGTCTAGGTGTTAATTTATTTTTGACATATGTGATGTGTTGTTTAAATGACACTGATGTATGTTACACAAAGGATATTGTGTGTGTGTGGGGGGGGGGTAGAAGAGTGTTGTTTATGATGAGGTGTGGAATGTGACTGTGTTCTGCTGTCCAGTTTGTGAGAAGGGTCACTGTAGATTTGGCTGGGGCTATTTTGAGCCTGTTTATAGTGAACCATTCGTGTAGTGTGCTGAGGTAAGGTTGGAGGATGTGCATGGCTGTGTTTGCATTTTCGTGTGTACATGTAAGTGTTATGTCGTTTGCATAGGAAGCTATGTGTATCTGTGGCGTGTGGAGTGTGGGTATGTCGTGCATGTATATGTTAAAGAGTGTAGAGAACAAAACACATCCTTGGGGGATGCCATTTGTGAAGTTTCTGATGTTCAAAGACTGACCGGCAAGAGTTACATGTGCACATCTGCCTGCTAAGTAGTTTGCCAGCCATCTTTCTGTGTTATTGTGCATGTCTGTGTTGAATATTTTGTTTGTGAGAGTGGCAGGGGATGGAATCAAAAGCTTTACTAATGTCTAGTGTGACTAGGAGTGTTCTGTGTGGTGGCCTAGCTGAATTCATGCCATCAAAAACTCTCTGTGTAAGGTCTGTAAGAAGAGTGTTTGTGGAGTGCAGTGGTCTAAAACCATGTTGTGATGGGGCTAGGGGGGTGTGAGGTGTAACTAGTTGTAGTACCAGTCTTTCAGTGACTTTGGAGGGGTTGCAGAAAGAGGGTGATGGGGCGGAGTGAGGAAGGTAACATGGGGTCTTTGTTGGGTTTGGGGATAGTGATGAAATGCCATTCTTCCAAATGTTGGGTATTATGTTGTGTGAACAGCTGTAGTTTGATATGTAGGTGAATGCTCGTATGCCTTGTGGTCCGAGGTGTTTAAGGTGTATGTTGCTTATGTTGTCTGGTCCACAGGCAGATGGGTGCTTGAGGATGCTAATGATGTGCTACGTGTGGCTGTAAGTGAAAGGTGCGAAGTCTGGGTCTGTGTGGAACTGTCTCTTACGTCAGATGATACGTCGGTCGTTGCAATGGTTTAGATGGCTGACATGTGAAAAGTGACTGATGAGAGTGTTTGCCTGTTGTTTGTTTGAAGGTATGGTGTCTGTTGTTGTGATGGCAGTGTGTGATTGTGTAGTGGTGCTGTTGGAGAGTGTGATGCTGTTTAATGTTTTGTAGAGTTTGCTGGTGTTTGTTTTGTGATCAAGTGTTTGGAGATAATTATTCCAACTCAGCATTTGCTGTTCTGATATTTTTTTATTTATTTGAGTGTTGAGTTCTTGTATTTGTTGTATAGTGTCATTTGTATGGGGTGTTGGGGAGTGTCGCAATGTGTCCCGTTGTCTGATGAGGCCTTGAATTTCTGGTGTGAAGTTGGGGTTGTGTCTTTTTCTGCTGCCTTTAGGGATGTGTCTTTTGTCTGCATTTTGTATAATTGTATTGAAAGTGTGCACAGCAGTGTTGATGTTTGTAATGGATGTACTGTTTATGTTTCAAAGTGCTGTTCTGTTTCAGCTGTGAAGGCCTCCCAGTTGGCTCTTATATAATTAGTGTATGTGTGTCTGTGGCCTGCTGGGGTGATTCTGGTTTTGTTAGTGATTATGATTGGGAGGTGGTCAGAACCCTTGGCTCTGACCACCCTCCAGGATGTTGTGGGGGTGAGGTTTGGGGAGCAGGTGATGTCTGAGGATGATGGGAGGAAGAGGGCTTGGTGTGGGATATGGGTATGATGATTGGGATTACTGAGTATGAAAAGATGATTTGTCTGTGTCAGGGTTGTTGACATACCAGGGTGATGCCTTGGTGTTGAAATCACCACCCAGGATAATATTGGGTATGTTAGTGATGTGGTGCATTTGTGGAGAGTAATTGTGTGGTGCTGTGGGGGATGACTGGGGGGGGGGATGTATATGTTGGCAATTGTTGTGTGTGATTTGTTACCAGTCTTTTTTTTTCTTTTTTCCCCAATCCTATGTCACCCCACAGAGGAGCGTAGGAGCCTGGGGCTAGGCAAGTTGGTCCTGACATTTAAGATGAGAGTGACCAGCCAGTCCGTATTTTAACTGATTGTATTTTTTTTTTTTTTTTTTTTTTAAATGTGTCCGACTCTGGGCATAAGCTTCACAGCCTGCTATCAAGGCCCAGTCGTCCTCCTACAATCTACATGTCACCACTTCGGCACTTAACACCCACCGTCCATATTGAATACATGCTAGGGCTGTCTCATACAGGACTGGTGTATTGGTATTAGCGGGGTCATTTTTACGACATGTCGGCGGGTCTCCTGGTAGATCAGTAAAGCTTGATTTAATGAAATTCAAATTCTTAAACTGTTCCCTGCACCAGCGAGGATTCGAACCTGGGTCCCACGGGACTGCAAGCCAACTCTCTACTGATCAAGCTACCTAGTGTCATGTGAGGGAAGAAATGATTTTGTGTGTGCACTGGTATCTGAAAAGTTGTTGGATTTATATACCAGGGTGATGAGTCCACTGCCATCGCCATCAGCCCAGTCTTGTCTAATGGTGGTGAAATTATAAAATGTAGGTGTTTATTGTGTTGTGCGTAGTTTTGTTTCTTGTGAGATGGCAGTGTGTATGTTGTGTTGTTTGATGAATTGTGTGAGTTCTTTTTTTCTTGTGTTTACGCCATCTGTTTAATTGGAGGATTTTTATGTGTGCAATGTGTGTTGGGTGCTGCAGTATGGAGGGGAGGTGGAGGTGTGGCTTGGGGGAAGGGGAAGGGGTAGGAGAAGGTTGCGATGGAGGTAAGGGTTGGGGTGGGATAGGAGGCTTTAGGGGATTGGATGGTGTGGGAAGGATTGGTGGGTTAGGCTGAGGAGGTGTGGGGGAAGTAGGAGTAGGGTTGGTGAGTGAGTAGCTGTAGTTTTGATATGTTGGTGAGTGCTTGTATGCCTTGTGGTCCGAGGTGTTTAAAGTGTATGTTGCTCATGTTGTCTAGTCCACAGGCAGATGAGTGCTTAAGGTTGCTAATGATGGGCTTCATCTGGATGTAAGTGACAGATGTGTAGTCTGGGTCTGTGGGGAACTCTCCCTTACGTCGGATGACACGGTCGTCGCGATGAGGGTTTAGATGGCTGACATGTCAAAAGTGATTGATGAGAGTATTTGTTTGTTGTTTTTTTGAAGGTATGGTGTCTGTTGTTGTGATGGCAGTGTGTGATTGTGTAGTGTTGTTGTTGGAGAGTGTGATGCTGTTTAGTGTTTGTAGAGTTTGCTGGTGTTTGTTTTGTGATCAAGTGTTTGGAGATAATTATTCCAGTTTAGTGTTTGATGTTCTGATATTTTACTGTTTATCAGTGTTGAGTTCTTGTATTTGTTGTACGGTGTCTTGTGTATGAGGTGTTGGGCATTGTTGTAGTGTGTCCAGTTGACTGACGAGGCCTTGAACTTCTGGTGTGAAGTTGGGGTTGTGTCTCTTCCAGTTGCCTCTAGGGATGTGTCTTTTGTCTGCATTTTGAATAACTGCACTGAAAGTATGCACAGTGGTGCTGGTGTCTGTGATGGATGTACTGTTTAATGTTTCAAAGTGTTGTTCTGATTCAGTTGTGAAGGCTTCCCAGGTGGCTCTCTTATAATTAATGTATGTATGTCTGTAGCCAGCTGAGGTGATTCTGGTTTTGGTAGTGATGATGACTGGGAGGTGGTCAGAGCCAAGGGTTTTGACCACTCTCCAGAATGTTGTGGGGATGAAGTCTGGGGAACAAAAGGTGATGTCTGGGGATGATGGGAGGAAGAGGGCTTGGTGTGGAATATGGTTGTGTTGACGGAGATTACTGAGTATGAAAAGATTATCTGTTTGGGATTGTAGTACCAGCCCTCTGTCAGGGTGATTGACATGCCAGGCTGACACCTTGGCATTGAAATCACCACCCAGGATGATGCTGGGTATGTCAGTGATGTGGTGTATTTGTGGAGAGTAGCTGTGTGGTACTATGGGGGACGACTGGTGGGGAATGTATGTACCATTGGTTATTTTAAATGATTGTGTTTCTGTTGTGGTGTCATATGGGGGGAGAAGTGACTTTGTGTGTGCACTGGTGTCTGAAAAGTTGATGGATTTGTGTACAGAGTGATGAGTCCACCGCCGCCGCCATCGGCCCGGTCTTATCTAATGGTGGTGAAATTACGAAAAGTAGGTGTTTTTTGTGTTCTGTGTAGTTTTTTTTCTTGTAAGATGGCAATGTGTATGTTTTGTTGTTTGGTGAATTGTGTGAATTTCTGTTTTTTTGTGTGTTTATGCCATCTATGTTTATTTGAAGGATGTTTCAGTTGTGTGTGTGATGTGTGCTGGGTGCTGCAGCACAGGGGGGGAGGTGGCGGTGTGGGTGGAGGGTAAGGGGTAGGTGGAAGTTGTGTTGGAGGTAAGGGTTGGGGTGAATTAGACTGGGGTGGAAATGGGAGGGGTTGGGGAATTGGATGGTGTGGGAAGGATCATTGGGTTGGGCTGAGGAGGTGGGAAGGAAGTAGGAGTGGGGTTGGTGGGGGGGTTAGTGGGTGGGAGGGGAAGGAGCATAAGGAGCAAGTCCAGGTGTTTGTGTAATATTTTCTGAATGCATGGGTTGTGAAGGTGTAATAGGTCCAGTTCTTGCAGGAATTGCACTGAACTGAACCCTTTGTCTGTCAGTTCGAAGTGTTAGATTTTAAGCATGTTGGACGTGTATTGGCTGGTGGGTCCTGGACTGCTCTCAATGTCTCCGGCTAAAAGAAGTCGTCAAGAAATTACCATTGCGGAGTCATTTCTTGATGTAGAAAAAAAGGTGTTGCTGTGTGTGTTGTGTTGAGATATGTGGTACTTGCCCAGGTGACCGAAGCCACTCCAGGTTCTCAGGCCCTGTGAGGTGCCAGGGGGGTTTGCAGTGGTTTGGCCCCCATGCTGTCCTCCTCTTCTGCTTCTGGGGGGTAGACCCAAAGAGAAGATGCCACCGCTTCAGGTCTGAGCCACATGTTTATCATGGTACCTGAAGCCTTCTCACGTGGCTTCAGAAATAGACTCCCGTGGGATATGTTGCATGCTGATGATTTGGTATAGGTCGCAGAGAACGAATGGGAGGCGGAGGAAAGATTTAGGAATAGGAGAGATGATATGGGGCACAAGGGCTTAAGAGTAAATGCAGATAAAACAAAAGTGATGGTATCTAGGGCTGGGGGCATTACTGTATCAGAAGAGGGAGAATGGCCATGTGCAATTTGTCACACGGGCATGGGAAGTAATTCCATCTCATGCAATGTTTGTGAAATGTGGGTGCATAAGAGATATAGTGATATTAGAGGTAGACTGTGAGATAACTTCATGTGTGCAGTGTGTCAGGGAGAGCATATGGAGATTGCCAGATGTGAAAGGATTGAACTTGGTGAGTCCTTTGAGTGTGTGGAAGAGTGTTGTTATTTGGGAGACATGTTATGTGCTGGAGATGAGGCAAGAGTTAGCTCTGTGGCTAGAGTGAGAAGTGGTTGGAACACGTTCAGGGAGCTGTTGTCTCTCCTGATACTGAGAGGGCTCTTCCTCCTTGCTAAGGGATCTTTGTATATGGCATGTGTTTGGAGTGTAATGCTGTATGGTTGTGAGACCTGGGTAGTAAAGGAGGAGAATATTCGCAGGCTCAAACAAACAGAAATGGCAATGATTAGGTGGATGTGCAGTATGTCCTTGAGTGTGAAGCATGGGGGGGGGCTACGTTTACCATGGAAGAGTGGAGAGGTAGGATGGGACTCGAGTGTATTAGTGTTGTGATGAGCAGAGGTAGACTGAGATGGTTTGGGCATGTGGAAAGGATGAGGGGTGATACTTGGGTGTGGAAAGTGAGAAATGATATTGTTGGGAGTAGTGTAGTGAGAGACAGACCGACATGAGATGAGGTCATTGAGTGTGACCTCAGGGTTGAAGGACTAAATAGGGAAGCTGCCAAAGTTTAAGCAGTATGGACAGCCGCCATTAGGTGACCAAGGCCAACACATGCAAGCATGCTGAAGCCTTCAAAAATGAAACCGAAACTGAACATTGTAAGAACAACTGTTTTCCTCTTGTTTCCACCACTACTGTTCACTCTGGGAGGAGCCATCACAACGTTTATCAGTAATAAACACACAAGACTGAGCAAGGTACATTCAAATACAATGTAAATATGGCGGGCGGCCCGACGCTCACCCTAACAGAAGCATCATAAACACTCGCGGATGGTTCAAAAAGAGCCTGCCAAGCTTGAAATTTCAGTTGGAGCTTGGATTTCTTTGGTAAATTGATTTGAGAGTTAATTAGCAAAACCTTCGGTTAATCGCATTTTCCGGTTAAAAGACTGTCATACAATCAAGACTAAACTGTATAAGGAAAGAAAACACTATAGAAATCCCCAAGTATCCAAATGACCATCATCATTATTCGGACCTCCTTTCCCGCCCTAAGATACAGTGAGGAGTACCAACGTCCAGACAGCCTAAGTTTGCCCAATTCAATGGGCCATGCCCCAATTCACTCATCATTCAAGCCCACAGAATCCTGGCTCCGTCAGATGGGTGAAAAAAAATTTCACCACGTTCTTTATCTTCACACATACCTATCTGACAGATTCAATCTGAATGCTGTCATGTTAAAAGGGAATGCCATATCCCTGGATACACGCTTACCCACACAAAATTCATCCAGCCAGCTTGGTCTCTTGTCAGTCTCTTACCCTCTTCAACTTCCATACCTCTCCTCCCTACACACTCATCCACCATATTCCTCCACCTTCTTCTTGGCACACCTCACCTTCTCCCTCCTTCAAATTCACTCATATAACTTTTTCACCACTCTATTGTCATCCATTCTCTCCACATGATCAAACCAACTCAGTACACTCTCTTAGATTCTGGCGTCCACAGACTTCCTCACTCCGCATCTTTCACGAATCACATTATTCGGTATCTTATCCACTCTCTGTACTCCACATACATTCCTCAGCAGTCCCATCTCCACTGCTCTTATTCCTGACTTTTCATTTTCATGCCACACCATAGGCTCATATTTGTATGTTGCCATTAACACTCCTTCATACAAGCCTTGTGCAGGTGCAACACTAAGCCTCTGTTTTTTTTCAAGGCCTTCATAGCACCAGATACTTTCTTTCCTTGTTTCACTCTACTTTCCACTTCTTTTGCTCATTTTCCTCTCTTTTTTATAAGTGTGCCCAGGTATTTGAACTCTCTCACCAATTCTAGTCTCTCTCCATTCATTGTAACATCACACTGGGAGTAACCTTCTCTCTCAATAACTATCACTTTACTCTTTTCTACATTTACTCTCAAGGCAAGACACTCACAGAGATCTACAAAACTCTGCACTAGTCTACCAAGCTCTTGTCCAGTATTTGCAAGTAGCATTGCATCATCAGCACACAACAAATTTGAGATATTCCATCCACTACCGTTTATTACCAACACTATCCCTCTCTCAATTACTCATGTTTTTAGTTCTCTCATCACCCCATACATATATATACTGAACAACTATGGGGACATCAAACAACCTTGTCTCTCGCCCACACCGATCATGAACCATTCACTTAGATGCCCATTTACCCTCACACATGACTCACTACTGTCATAAAAACTCTTGGCAGCACCTAACAGCTTACTATCTACACCGTATATGCGCAAAACCTTCCACAATCCTTCTCTGGTAACTTTGTCGTATGCTTTTTCCAGTTCCATAAATGCCATAAATACATTACAGTTCTTCTCACAAATCAAATATTTGATTCACACATCCCCTGCCACTCCTACAGCCATCGTGTTCATCACTCACCAGGACTTCTGATATCTCTCTTATTTTTTCGATAATAATTCTTCCATATGCCTTCTATTCCATAACCAACAGACTTATGCCATGGTAATTCTTGCGCTCACTTTGCTTGCCTTTATTTTGTACAGGGGTACTACTATCTACACCGTATATGCGCAAAACATTCCACAGTTCTTCTCTGGTAACTTTGTCGTATGCTTTTTCCAGATCCATAAATGCCATAAATACCTTACCGTTCTTCTCACAAATCAAATATTTGATTCACACAAAAACGCCACTCCTAAAGCCATCGTGTTCATCACCCACCAGGCCTTCTGATATCTCTCTTATTTTTTCGATAATTCTTCCATATGCCTTCTCTTTCATACTCAACAGACTTATGCCACGATAATTCTTGCACTCACTTTGATTGCCTTTATTTTGTACAGGGGTGCACGCACTACCTTTTTTCACTCTAATGGCACAGTTTCACTAATCCATGCCTTCTTACATATCTCCAACAAGCACTTCATTCCAAATGACCAACATCCAAAAATTCACTTACCCAAATTGCCATTTTTTTTAGCCAATTCTCTTTCAGCAATATTCTCATTTGCCTGAATTTCCAATATGGTAAACTTGCCTAGCCCTGGGCTCCTACTCTCCTTATGGGGCAACACAGGATTAGATGATGATGATGATGATGTGAAATCTGCTTCCAAGAGATTAGGTGTGCTAAGCCGACTCCAAACTTTCTTTACCCCTGCACAGTTGTTGACCTTGTACACGGGTTTTATTCCCCCCTGTATGGAGTACAACTCTCGTGTGGGGAGGCTCCCCACAAGCAGCTCTTCTCAATAGGGTGGAGTCAAAGGCTTTTCGTCTCATTAACTCTCCTCCTCTTACTGATTCCCTTCAACCTTTGTCTCTTCACCGCACTGTTGCATCTTTATCTCTCTTCTATCGCTACTTCAACGGTCACTGTTCCTCTGAACTGTCTGCTTACATCCCTCCACCTCTACGACGGGCATGTAGTACCGTCCAGCAACAAACTCTCATCCCTTCTCTGTCCAACTCTCTAATGCAAGAGTTAACCATTACTCCCAGTCCTTCATTTATGCAAATGGTCAACTCT
>JAGKTI010003444.1:0-19333 GCA_018397915.1 Birgus latro
AGAGAGTTATATGTAGTGAGGAGGAGAGAGGTGAAAAGATTAGTAAGAGAGAGTAAGAAAAGAGTGGATGAGGAATTTGGAAGGAATTTGAGTGCAAAGTGGAGGGAATGTAAGAAAATGTTCTGGAAGGAGGTAAAGAGAGCTAGACAGGGTGCCAACGAAGGCAGTGGGGGTGTGAAAGATAAAAATGGTAGATTACTAGTGGAGAAGGGAGAAAAAGTAAACAGATGGAGAGAACACTTCAATGAACTGTTGAACATAGAGAATGAAAGTAATGCAAGTATAAGTGGCTGGGGAATGGCAGGGAGAAGGAGGGTTGTGAGAAGAGAGGAAGAAATCACCAGGATGGAAGTGGTGGAAGCAATGAAGAAAGTTAAAATGGGGAAAGCCCCAGGAATTGATGGAGTGTGTGGTGAAATGCTGAAGCATGGGGGAGAGATAGTAATAGAATGGATGTGGAAGGTGTGCAGATTGGCTTGGGAGGAGGGTAGAGTCCCGGAGGATTGGAAGTCAGGTATAATTATTCCTCTGTACAAAGGAAAAGGGGAAAAAGCAGTGTGTGGTAATCATAGGGGCATTTGCCTTCTCAGTGTAATAGGAAAAATATATGGTAGGATACTTATTGACAGAGTTAGGGAAATTACTGAGGAATTAGTTGGAGAAGAACAAGGAGGTTTTAGGAAGGGAAGAGGTTGTGTAGACCAGATATTCATTCTTAGATCCGTAGTGGAAAAGTTTCTAGAGAAGGGCAAGAAGTTGTATGCAGCCTTCATGGATCTGGAGAAAGCATATGACAGGGTGGATAGACAAGGTTTGTGGAAGGTATTAAGAATATATGGAGTGGATGGGAAGTTGTTGAAGGCAGTGAAGAGTATGTATGAGGGTGCTAAGGCTGCAGTGCGTGTGGATGGCAAACTGAGTGAATCTTTCCATTTGAAGGTTGGATTGAAACAAGGATGTGTCATGTCTCCATGGTTGTTCAATCTGTATATGGATGGGGTTATAAAAGAGATACAAGGTCGGGCAGTGGATGTTGGAGCGGCCCTAGTGAGAGAGGGCAGTGTTTGGAAACTCCCTGTACTGTTGTTTACAGATGATACTGTGTTGTTGAGTGAAGACAAAGGGGAGCTGCAAGGCTTGGTAGATGAGTTTGGGAGAGTGTGTAAGAAACGGAATCTAAAGGCGAATGTGGGGAAGAGTAAAGTGATGGTCTTCGAGAGAAGTGAAGCCAGTGAGTGTACAGTGAGATTGGATGGGAAGGATATGGAGAATGTGAGTGAATTTAAGTACTTGGGCAGTGTGATGAGTAAGGATGGTAGTCTGGAGGGTGAAGTGCTCGAAAGGGTACAGCAGGGAAGGAAGGTTGCTGGTTCGTTGAAAGCAGTGATAAGAAACAGGGAGGTGAGCATGGAAGTGAAAAAGTTGTTACATGACAGTATTGTGATACCAACTCTGACATATGGAAGTGAAGCTTGGACCCTGTTGGAAGGACAGATGTCAAGAGTGAGAGCAGTGGAAATGAGTTATTTGAGAGGAGCATGTGGAGTCACATGGAGAGACAGACTAACAAATGAGGAAGTGAAGGAGCGTTGTGGTGTGGTTGAGGACGTGATGGGAAGCGTTAGGAGAAACACGTTAAGGTGGTTTGGGCATGTGGAGAGGATGGAGAGAGGGGGGTGTGAGTTGGGAGCGTGGTAGTGAAATGGCAGGGGACAGAGTGACATGGAGGCGATTTGTTTGTGGCCACCCCGTTCGGGATTGAGGCGTCTGGCAATAGATAGATAGATAGATGTATTTTATTTGCGTTATTACATTCATTTTTCTATGTATAATGTTGTATTTATTTATATTGGATTTTTCAATGTTACGCAGTATATTTCAATAGTATTTGTGAATTGTTATTTCTAATGTAACCTAAAAAACCTTATACAATGATCGAACACCCAGGCATGGTAATCTTGGTACACACATGCCTGAGGTACACAAAGGAAATGTACACACCGCACCATACACACCGTGCGCCTCACCCATTACTTACTTCACCAACCCTACACTTTGAATATCCTTGTTACCACCTAAATATTGATTGATTTCTACCAAACTTTCAGGGTAAATAAAATAATCATTATTATGTACTGTATATACCTTTTTATGTCTGTAAAGTCTATATTTATAGGAACAATGAAAGTTTAGTAAAGGATATACAGTATATCCCTACATGTATACTACTATAGGAAATGTATTTCAAATCATGTACAGTGTATCTCGTGGTCAACATGTATTTAAGAATATAAAAGTAATATAAAATGAAAAATAGCACACTTATGATAAATGATATAACCCCCCACGCACACACATGAACTTCCGGGAATTCGGTTTGACGGAGGGAGAGTGAGGGGGCTGGGGGTGGGGGGCGCGGTAATGAAGAGGTTAACAGTCGAGCTGTGAAGAGAGGCGAGGGAATGGTAATGAACGGTGAAGAAAGGAGTTTTCATATCTGATGTATGTAGATGATCTGTGTGTGTGCTGCAGTCAGCAGCTGTACAAAATGGTGCAGTTTTGTAGATGTCTTGAAGCACTGTCTTTTGAATGTAAATGCAGATAAGATAAGGGTAAAGTAACAGCTGATGGGAGAGAAAGCAGCTCTCAATGTGATGTCCTGGTGAAAAGAGAGACTTGAATTGATGAGGGAGTTTCAATACCTAGGTGAAGTATGAGAAAAGAACAAAGCCAGACACTCACGAGCCATGATGGCCAACTGCACATGCAGTGTTGGCAAGCAGAAATCTTCAAAAGCACTAAGCTCAACTTTAAAACGAACTAAGCTTTAGGTGAACTGTTCAAACTTTTGCGTTAAATTGGGCTTCAAGACACGCTAGATATAGAAGATTCCACTAGTAGAGGCCCTGGCGCAACACGAGAATGAAACGATAACCATAAAATTGCACGCCAATTTTCCAAATTTTCGAAAGGTCCCACTCACAAAGCCAGACACTCATGAGTCATGATGGCCAACGACGCATGCAGTGTTGGCAAGCAGAAATCTTCAAAAGCACTAAGTTCAACTTTCAAATGCGCTAAGCTTTAGGTGAACTGTTCACACTTTCGTGTTAAATTGGACTTCAAGACACGCTAGATATAGAAGAAAATCTAATATTTATTGGTGATAAAATTATTATGAAAAGCACTAGATCTAGCACCAACAGCACCAATTTGGCTGATTGGTTCAGCATATGTGCAGGAGGAGCAGAGAACTTTCGTAATGGGACTATTTATGAAAACTGTGGAAAGACCGGAAAGACCGTAAGACAAGATGCCAAATGAGAGGACTTTCACTGTACTTCCCCCCCCCCAAAAAAAAAGATCCTAGAATCACCCTGGATGTCATACATAAATGGTTGACATCACTAGTACGGGAGAGATGGTCTGATATTGGTTCCTGGAACTGATAAAACACAAGCACTTACCATTATAATATTTCACCTTGAAAGTGTATTCCCCCGGCACATTTTCTGCACTATACAATACAGTAAACAATTATTCTGCACTATACAGTACAGTAAACAATTAATCAGTTATCAGCAGAAGTACAAGTAACTTTAAGTAAGGTATCAATGTAAAGGGAGTACACTTCTACTGTTTCATATATTCATAGCTGTCTTAATTACAGAAATCCCTCGATTATCCAATGTAACAGAGCCAAAAGCACGTCCGGGTAGCGGCTCCATCCAGGTAGTGGACTTCTCTCCTGGCTCATATTCATACATTACCAACTCTGAAAGCTAGTGTAAAAGGCTACTACAGTACATCATACAACACTTGTTCCTGTTGTTTAACACTATCTGGTCAAGCAGACCTAACGGCAGAGGGCATACAAAACATAATGGTACAATGGAATAAAATCATGGTAAAACAAAATAAAATACTGGTACAGTAGAGTAGGCCAGAATAAAATCAATGTCAACACTCAAGATTCAATCATCTGGCATCAATCTTACCCAGAACCTCCAGGTTCTAGAGTCAACACTACCCTCCTCCTTTTCCCTGGTGATGGGGCCATCATCACACAACCTAGGACGAGCATAAAAAGAATAGCAAGGCCAGAAGCAGGTAGGGAACAAACACAAAAACCACCACGTGTGCCACTATAACAAATGTTTACATTGCTGTGCGGGAACTGAGAGAAAGCAAGAGGGGTTCTCTGGCAGACACTAGGTAAACTAACCAGCCAGACACAGTGATGCTGACAGGCTATTACCGCCTGTCTGGGCTGAAATTTTTGGGGTGACCATAATTTCCAAATGGACACAAACATTTTGCCTAAATAGTGGGAAAAAATATTTGAATAATGGGTTGGAACAGCCAGATCACAGCGTCTGGGTAGTGGACTGTCCGTGTAGTGATCATCCGGATAATTGAGAGATTACTGTTTCAATTTATAGTTACTAGTGCATTAAAATCATCTTTTGGGGAAGTTATTCCAGTATGTGAAGGTTGTTACAGTTGAGCTACTCATCTGTCTGGCTAAGCAGACCCATCAACTGCAGGCAAGAAATCACTCCAGCTAAAACATCTATTGCAGTGAACTGACATTCTCTTCTGGCAGACAGAACCTCATAACAGCAAGGCGTGGGGAAAAAATGTGGAGGTTTGGTTCCTGGATGGATGCCACATTTGCATCTCTCCACCCAATTAACCCTTACAGATTCAGCCGATTGTGTCTGCCAGGTTCAGCCAGGCGCACATAGAGAGCTCCATCACGCAGTGATATTTGTACTTAGGCACTGTACACTAAATTTTTATGGCAGAGTAATGAATGTGGGACAGTTTTAAAGCCAAATAGGTGCTCTTTATTGTACTGTAGTATGGTTGAAAGAGGTAAGTACGATAGCTAAATGGTCAATAGGATGAGTAGAATTTAGCCGAAAAGAAAAAAACACTCACTCTTCCATAAAAAACTTGAAATTTGATAGCACCATGTCAATCTACAGTAAATTCCCTTTCTATTGATATACAGGTTATGGCAATTTATGTTAGTTTTCACAGAGAAAAGCGAAAGCTCTCGTTGTCAAGCTGGCAAATATCCATGCTGGTAATACCAATTCTGTTCATGGTAAAAACCTATTTATCATGCATGTCTATTTGCTGTACTCGTCACTGTAAAAACAGATAGTTGGAAAAGGATAAACAGGAAAGTGTATGTGGAACAAGCCAGATAGGAGATGGAGAACATGCAAAAATAATATACTGTTTCCTATGACTCGAATTCGAGTCATCAGGATCTAATGGGTTGGATTAACGATGACTGGAAAAAGCATCGTTGGTATCTCAAAGGGTTAAAAGGGGCACCACAGACGGCTCCACATCACCTCATGACTCAGTTAGACAGTAATCACCTAGAATTGTAAATAAGTGCTTTACATAATGGCTGGCACCAACAAAGCAGGTGAGGAGAGAAGTCAGTGTAGGAAACTAGGCAAACCACACTCACCGGCCTCACAACGTGAACTGCCAAGGTTCCCGGTTGCATACTACAGGAACCTTCCGATGACGTCATCACTCGTGACTTAGCAGGTGTGTGCGTGCGCACACACACTAACAACAATATGCACTAACACTCTCGTCCTCTCTTCTAAATTTGACAGAAGATTCCAAGGACGAAGCTGGATGGTCTATTTGCGTCTGATACACACTATGTATCCAATACATAGGCTTTTGTGTGAGTACCATCAACACCCGATACGCACTATGCATCCAATACATAAACTTTTGTTTAATTACTATCAAGACCCAGTCTGTGGCCACATACAGATATGCGATGTCTCTAGAAGTATTATAAACTTTCTAGTCTCGGCTGACTGCTGCACGCAGCCGCTCGGTCGAGGCACCTTTCTTGGTGAGACAATCAGCCAGTTGTTGTGATGTATCCACCCAGGATACCTCATCAATCTCAACCCTGCTCCAACATGTCCCACAACACAGCAATATCAATGCGCAATCTCCTGTCTTCTACGCTCCTACAGGAGTAAAAGGCATCCACCAGACTCTTTGTTGTCAACGAAACACTTTATTTTGATCTTTCCACATCCAGAAACCTCACGCAATATGTTGGAGAGATATACAGCAGTTTCAGCACATTCAAGCAGCGCCAACGCCTCAGCAGATAAGGTAGATTTGACGACCCTCCTGATCTATCTTGTCTGCCAGAATATAGGACATCTTGCCTCACTAGCATCTCTTAGGAAGATCACAAAACTTCCCTGAGATCCATTGCCTTCAAAATTGGCAAATAAGGCATCCGAAAAGCACTCTATATGACAGTCCTCGATCAGCCTCATTCTTGGAATGTATAGCTTCATGTTGTCAGTCTTTACCCTTGAGATCACCTTATTGAGTCCAAGCAAATCCGCTACGGTAGCTCGGTTGCTATTCACACTCAACTCACACATATCAAAGGCAATATCTGGCCGAGTGTGTGTGGCAATCCAATTGAGTTGCCCAATTAATGCTCGGTACTCTATTTTCTCAGACTCGGACAGCTCCCATGATTTTACTGGGTTTACGATGGAAGAGTTGAGAGGTAGGATGGGACTAGAATGTATTGGTGTTGTGATGAGGATATGTAGGCTGAGGTGGTTTGGACATGTGGAGAGGATGGGGGATGATAATTGGGTACAGAGGGTGAGAGGTGTTAATATTGGGGGAGGGGTTGGGAGGGGTAGACCGAGAAAGACATGGGACGAGGTCATTAAGTGTGACTTAAGGGTTAAGGGACTGAACAGGGAGGCTGCCAGGGATCGAGCAGCGTGGAGAGCCGCCATTAGGTGACCAAGGCCGACGCATGCAAGCATGTTGGAGCCTTCAAAAACTAAACGAAACGAAACGATGTTTACTCAGCATGACTGGTTTCAAAGATGAAGCATACTGGAATTAGTCGAGCATTATGCTGCCATCGATGCTGGAGATGACACTGAGACCAACGTATTTGAAGGCTTTTGATTCTGAACTGCCGATGAGGAATATTTGACTCAAACGATTTATCACTTGCTGTTCGAACTCATGTGTACCAGCCCAAAGGAAGTCGTCGACGTAGATGCATACAACGCCTTCGACTCTGCCACCATTGCTCCAAGAAAACCAGTGATGACACTTTAGCTCCAAGACTCAACAACTGATCTTTTACGCGCAGATACCAATGCCTAGCAGCATCACAAAGGCCGTAAATAGTTTTCTTTAGTCTCCATAACTTACCATTTGCATATTCAGGCGGAGGACGTAAATGAACAACTCTCTCAATGTCGTCACCTTGCAAGTAGGCAGCTTTCACGTCCATAGTGTGGCAATCCCACTGGTTAGTGGAGGCCAAAGTAAGTGCCAAATGCACTGTTTCCTTTGAACAAGTAGGCGAGTCTTTTCAGAGATCCACTGTGTCTTCCTCAAATCCTCTTGCGACTTAGTGGGCCTTAACAATAGGCTTTCCATTTTTCAGTTTTTCTGTCACAACCCATCGAACCGTTATGGCACCTTGCCCAGCATCATCTACTTCCTCATACACATCGTTATTCTGCCAATTTGTAATTTCATTTTCCTTAGTGCATAATACGGCCTCAGAGTTGAAAAGAACAAGCATTTCTGCGTCATCATCAACCACTTCCCATGCGCTAAGATCCTTCTCCAAATCTATCCAATCAACGCTGCCGTCAGAGTCCCTCTGCAAATTATAGCAGTATTTGTACTTTCCAGTGGCTTTACCTGCCCGACTCATAATCCTTCCAGACACCAACTCTCCACTTTCTGAATGTATTCCCTTTATACGTTGACCAACAGAAACTTTGGGAAGCTGATTAATCGGAACAGAAACTGTGGGAGGCTCATCAATTGGGACCACACCATCTTCCGACTCGTCATCTGGTGGATAGTCATTCAACACTTGCGGAGGACCGTCATTAGGCTTCTCCAGGACAACATTGTTCTTCTCATCACTGCTGACACCACTTTCAACTGTAGTATCTTGCTCTGGTGCACGCGCTAGACGACATACGTGCACTCGCACGTATACACCGCTGTGTCTCACCAGAATTTGTTTCCCATCTCTGCCTATTACAATTCCGGGACCGTGCCACTCATGACTGTCATTTCTTTTGTAGAAGACTTCATCTTCATTTCGGATGTCGTTTAGGTCACTTGAACGTACGTTGTGCCTCAGAGCCCTAGCCAAGCGTTCATCTGATTCGGTCTTTATAAACTCTTGTCTAGCTAAATGAAGAGCGTTCAAGTTGTCTCTCACAATTTTCGATGGTGATGAAGGTTCCAAGGCTGCAGGATCATTTGCGTATACATTAGGCAGACCAGGGTTTTGACCAAAAACAAGTTGGTTAGGAGAAAAGCCTGAGTAGTTGGCGAGAGCATTTCTTGCCGATACTGCCCATGCCAAGGCCACATCCAATTCACACTGGCTATCAGCCATTATCTTCCTAACAATGTCACCAATGACTGCATTTTGACGCTCACAGACACCGTTGCTCCAAGGACTCTCTGCAGACGTTGTCATGATCTTGATATTGAAGGCCTCTCCCAGTGCTCGCATTTCCGCATTGTTGAATTTACAGCCATTGTCTGTAAGAATTTTTCTAGGTGCGCCAAATACAACAATCCAGCTCTGAAATATTCCTTTGATAATGGTGGGCGCACACTTATCCACGATTACTATCGCATTACAATACCTGGTCGCCAAATCAACAAGGACTAAGAAATAATGCCTTACCCAAGCTTTTAATCCATGGCTATGGCTTCGTTTAACTTAGACGCCATGGGCAAACTGACTACGGGTCGGGGCTTGGCTTTCTTAAATCTGCAACAGACTGTACAAGCATCAGATACAGCCTTGATAGCCCGTTCCAGTTTTGAACTTTTAATCCTTGCATCTGTGATCGGTTTTAGTTTTGCCAATGTTGGGTGTCCAAATTGCCAGTGAAGCTTCAAAGCGTTTTTTTTCTACATCACCCCCACGAGATGCCAACATGATTGTTTCACAAAATTCACGATCTAGTCAAGAGGAAATTGGAAGTAAGTAATGGCTTGAAGATGAGGATTTTAAATCAATGATAGTTCCACAAATTTTGACCTGGTCAGTTCCAAGGTTAATCAACATTTTTGCTTTTTTCATGGAACGTCGACTCAACACCAAGGGAATATTGCAGTCCACAACATCAGTCACGATGGTAGCACGCCTGTTTCCAATGTAGCAGGGCAGAGTAACACGTTTGAGGGAAGAAACTGTGACACCATTGGCAAAAGTAAACATTGAGGATGACGCTTCTTCTCTTATAGCATCACGTTCGTAATCAGTGAGCTCACTTAGATAGCAATTGATCCATTCAACTCCACATACAGTTTTTTTTTTTTTTTAATGCAAGCAAGAAGGAACCAAAGGCCACAGGCCTGCATACTGTTCCTTCCAAGAAAAAGCAAAAACAATACAAAAGAGAGCCAAATTCAAGATCCGTTCAATTCGAGATGCCTGGACACACTGCGTTTGAAAGACTGGAGATCATAGGAAGTAGGAAATACAGACAGAGGAAGACAGTTCCAGAGTTGACTAGTTGCATAAATGAAGGACTGGGAGTAACAGTTAAATCTTGCATTAGAGAGTTGGACAGAAAAGGGATGACAGTTTGTTGCTAGACGGGTACTACGTGCCCGTCGTAGAGGTGGAGGGATGCAAGCAGACAGTTCAGAAGAACAGTGACCATTGAAGTAGCGATAGAAGAGAGATAAAGATGCAACAATGCAGCGAAGAGACAAAGGCTGAAGGGAATCAGTAAGAGGAGGAGAGTTAATGAGACAAAAAGCCTTTGACTCCAGCCTATTGAGAAGAGCTGCATGTGGGGAGCCTCCCCACACATGAGAGTTGTACTCCATACACGGGCGAATAAAACCCGTGTACAAGGTCAACAACTGTGCAGGGGTAAAGAAAGTTCGGAATCGGCTTAGCACACCTAATCTCTTAGAAGCAGATTTCACAAGAGATGTAATATGTTCTTTCCAAGACAAATCCCAAGAGAATGAAACCCCAAGCATGTTCAAGGATGTTGCAGGACATAACTGTTCATTATTAAACATTAGTGGGTAATCCTGAGGAAGATTTTGTAGGGTTGATAAGTGTAAGAACTGAGTTTTTGATGCATTAAAAATAACAAGATTATTTTTACCCCAATCAGAGATACGAGCCAAGTCAGACATTAGGTGTGCCATAGCCTCATCCCTTTTTTGTTGAAGTAACTGCTGAGATGGACGTTGCAGGAACCGAATGGAAAGATGAAGGGTGGAATCATCAGCATATGAGTGGATAGGGTTAGATATCTGTACAGCTTAGAAGGTCATTGATGAATAAAAGGAAGAGAGTAGGTGATAGGACAGAGCCCTGAGGAACACCACTGTTGATAGGTCTAGGAGAGGAACGATGGCCGTCTACAACAGTGGCTATAGAACGACCAGAAAGGAAGCTAGAGATGAAGGCACAGTTGTAGAACACCCTGTGTCTAGAAGAGCACATCCCTAAGATTCTTCTACTAGAGTCTGTGACTTACCTCTACTAGCAGCATCATCCGCATAGCCCATAAATAACAACAGGTGCACTGTTTCAGAATTCTCTTCTCGACTGCCGTCGTTTTCGTATGCATCCGGACAGTCACGTGCCCAATGAAATCTAGAATCACATACAAAACACCTCGATACCTTTCCGTCAGACCCAAGTGGGTTCTGCCTCCTGTCGGTGGATGAGCGTTGGGGAATTCTAGCAGATACGGTTGAACATCGGCCACTACCTCGACGTCGATCACGTATTGCACCACCCCGCAACATTCTCCGTCCTCGTCGAGTACCTCTAGCATAAAACGTTTCCTCACCCTCAAGTTCGTCACTCCAAAATACTGGTTCGCCTTTCACCTCCCGGGCGGACACCGATGCCTCGTTCTGCCTGCCAATTTCACCAGCAAAAATATGATTCAGGGCAGATTTCACATTTTCGTATGTCATCTCAGTTATCGCGGACATCACTAGTTGTCACTCACTGTCTGAAAGTTTGCATGCAGCTAAGAGCATAAAAGCCATCACAGAATTTGGCAGTTCAATGTCCTGCTTTGTAAATTTGAAATAAACATGCTCAAATTCTGTCACGAACTGACGAATGTTCATATCGCTGGCTCTTCTGAAGTTGTACAGCTCATAAAAAGATGCAAACTGTCGACGAGAAATAAACCGTCTAATTTTTTCAGCAGGGTCTGAACACCATCCTTCTGCTTCAGAAACATCTGCATCAATCTCCAAAGATGCCACCCTTGCTCTTCCAGACAATGACAGGTGAATAGCTAAGGCTTGTTTTTCTTTTGCTAGGTCCGATAGTTCGCACCAAATGCCAATGTCTTTTTTCCAGCTCTCATATGCAGAATCATTTTCAAGTTTTGGAGGCCACTTGGTCGAACACGACGCCATTCTCGAACTACGCTCTGCTACCACTGTAGGAAACTAGGCAAACCACACTCACCGGCCTCACAACGTGAACTGCCAAGGTTCCCGGTTGCATACCACAGGAACCTTCCGATGACGTCATCACTCATGACTTAGCAGGTGTGTGCGTGCGCACATACACTAACAACAATATGCACTAACAGTCAGGATGCTGCCTAGATCCAGCTGTTGTCAGATGGGTGCCTCTCAGTCTTGTCATTCACCATCTTGGTGTTGGGTGCAGCCCACTGCTTTTGTGCCACCACAGTCCATTATGTAAACATGTTGTGCTGGGTCACCACACTAATTCCATTTTGTTTTTTCTAGTGTATGTAGGTTGGGCATTATACACATCATGGAATCCTCCATGACTGGTCTCGATTTCCAGCACACCCAAATGGAACTCATCCCTGCCACTGAGGTAGACACTGCTCCTGGAAAGAGGGTGAAGACAATTTCCACAACTTGAAATGAGGGTGGTGCCCCAGAGACCTCCCTGGATGATGATGCAACAGTGATGCTCGGGGACTTGTTTATGTTGCAAGGTCTGTTGATGATAATCCTGTTTTTTGAAACCCCCACAGGTTGTCTGATGCCATTAATGGGTCTCCATTAGTTAGCGCTGCACTGAAGGTTCACTTAGCATTTTGCGAAAGGGGTCAGCTTTTAGATTTTGTGTTTGCTGGTGATGTGGCCAAAATGGCTGTGCTGCCTAAGTCCCTCACCTAATTGGGGGACTGGCATGTCAGGTGTCGGTTGGCTCGTTCGCCTTCCAGTGCCAAATTTCTGATGGGAAAAATTGGGCATAATGCTCGTGATGTCTCGGAGAGGGAATTTTTACACCACCTTCAATGTCTCGGCAACTGTCCCTTCCAGCTGGTGATCACCCACCTCACAGTCTGCCCTCATGGTGGCAGTTTGTGTGGTGTGACTCAAATTCAGGAGCCTCATTCTTTTTTTTCTTTTCTTTTTTTTTATGCTAGAAGGAAGGAACAAAAGGCCAGGAACCCGCAAACTGTTCCTTCCAAGAAAAAGGAGAGAGAGAGAGAGAGAGAGAGAGAGAGAGAGAGAGAGAGAGAGAGACAAATTCAAGACCTGATAATTTTGAGATGCCTGGACACACTGCGTCTGAAAGGCTGGAGATCACAGCTAGCAAGAAATACAGACAGAGGGAGACATTTCCAGAGATGGCTTGTTGCATAAATGAAGGACAGGGAGTAACGATTAACTCTTGCATTAGAAAGCCGGACAGAAAAGGGATGAAAGTTTGTTGCTAGACGGGTGCTACGCACCAGTTGTAGAGGTGGAGGGATGCAAGCAGACAGTTCAGAGGAGCAGTGACCATTGAAGCAGCGATAGAAAAGAGATAAAGAGGCAACAGTGCAGCGAAGAGACAGATGTTGAAGGGAACCAGTAAGAGGAGAAAAGTTAATGAGACAAAAAGCCTCTGACTCCATCCTACTGAGAAGAGTTGTATGTGGGGAGCCTCCCCACACGAGAGTTGTACTCTACACAGAGGTGAATAAAACCTGCATTTAAAGTCAACAACTGTGCAGAGGTAAAGAAGGTCTGGAGTCGGCTAAGCACACCTAATCTCTTGGAAGAAGATTTTACGAGATGTAATATGATTCCTTCCAAGATAGGTCCCGAGTGAATGAAACCCCAAGCATGTTTAAGGATAATGCAGGATTAAGCTCGATATTATTAAACATAAGTGGGTACTCCTGAGGAAAAGTCTGTCGGGTTGATTGGTGTAAGAGTTTTTGATGCATTAAAAACAACAAGATTATTTTTACCCCAGTCAGAGATACAAGCCAAGTCAGACATTATGTGTGCCATAGCTTCATCCCTTGTTTGTTGAAGTAACTGCTATGATGGACGCTGCAAGAACCGAATGGAAAGACAAAGGGCGGAATCTCAGCACAGGAGTGGATAGGGTTAGATGTACAGCTTAGAAGGTCACTGATGAATAAAAGGAAGAGAGTTGGTGACAGGAGAGAGCCCTGAGAAACACCACTGCTGATAGATCTAGGAGAACAATGATGGCCGTCTACAACAGTCGTTATAGAACGACCAGAAAAGAAGCTATACGTGAAAGTGCAGATAGAAGGATAGAAACCGTAAGAGGGCAGTTTGGAAATAAAAGATTTATGCCAATCTCGACTGAAAGCCTTTGAGATGTAAAGTGCGCTGGCAAAGCTTTTGCCAAAGTCCCGAAAGGAGAATGACCAGGAGTCTGGAAGGTAGGTGAGAAGATCGCCAGTGGAGCGTCCCTGATGGAACCCATACTGACAATCAGAAAGAAGGTTATGAGAGGAAAGATGTTTTAAAATTTTTCTATTACGAATTGACTCAATAACTTTTGAGACACAGGATGTTAAAGCAATTGGACGATAGTTAGAGGGTTACCCTTCTTTGGGAGTGGCTGAATGAGAGCAAACTTCCAGGAAGAAGGAAAGGTACAATTGGCTGAATGAGAGCAAACTTCCAGCAAGAAGGAAAGGTACAAGTTGATAAACAAAGGCGAAAGAGCTTACCTAGGCGAGGTGTAAGCACAGAAGCACAGTTCTCGAGGACAACAGGAGGGACCCCATCAGGCCCATATGCCTTGTTAGTATTGAGGCCAGTGATGGCACAAAATAGATCAGCTGAAGAAATCTTAATGTCAGGCATAAGGAAGTCTGAGGGGGGAAGTGATGGGAGAACAGCACTGGAATCGTCTAAGGTGGAACTGAAAGAGAAAGTCTGAGCAAAGAGATCTGCTTTATCAGTAGAAGAAATAGCTACAGAACCATCAAAGTAGGAAAGAGGAGGGAAGGATGATGAGGTAAGGTTGTTAGAATGGTTTCTGGCAAGGTGCCAGAAGGAACAGGAAGAATTCGAGTTGGAGAGTTGAGAGCATTTAGTACGGATGAAATTATTTTTTGCAGAGCGAAGAACAGACTTGGCACGATTCCGGGCAGAAACAATAAAAAAGATGTGATTTAGGGGTGGGTTGGCTCTGGTACCTTTTATAGGCCCTCTCCTTGTTGTGGACAGTACTAGAACAAAAGTTATTAACCCGTAATCACCAGGCTTTTAGATTCGTACTTTAATCCCAGACATGTCCGGGATTCCGGACATTCCTTTGGGGGTTAAAAAATGAATATATAAATGGCACAAATTTTATTCCTATATTTTTTACATGAAATACATTCACTTCTAAAGTAAATTATCTGTTACCTACATTTCGAAATGAAACTAGCATAGAAGGAAAAACAAAAATGAAAAAAGGTGTCAAAAATGGGAGAAAACATCACTTTTATCTTCTAAGGATCAATCCAGCTCCAGTCTTGAGGTATGCCACTAAAACTTGGCATGTGTGGAGTTCATACATCCCACGTGACGCTCCATAGGTTGCTTTTTGCAATTTTGCAAAATGAATTTTTTTTCCTATGCTCCAGACATGTCTGGGATTCCGGACAATGGGGCTCTAACTCTATGGTAGAGACAGGAGCCACATGACTGCACCTCACACGACAACAGCACATCTCAATGTGAGATGTCATGTGCAGCCACCCTCACACCCTCATAGGCCTAACACCGTCTTGTCCACAACGTAAAATAGGCCTCTTTTCGGAATCTCGGACAAGCCTGGTGATTATGGGTTAAACCAAGGCTTTCTTGCATTAGTCAAAGGGTATGAGAAGGAAATGTATGCTTCCATGCCCGAGAGAATAACCTTCGTAATGAGCAAGGCACACTCAGGTGGTTCCCGGCCATGGAAGCAATAATCATTCCAGGTATAATCAAAGAAGTGCAACCTGAGGGCCTCCCAGTCAACAGCTCCAAAGTGCCACAGTTGACATTTCTAGAAGTACTGCCTGAGGGCCTCCCAATCAACAGCTCCAAAGTGCCACAGTCGACGTTTCTTGCTGGAAAAGGTTATCTTTAACTATTCCTGCTACTCTGTAGCAACCTATATGATTCCCATACTGTGAGATTAAACATGCCATCACTTTGGGCATGGCATGTTTTCCTGTAAAAACTAAGTTAGAGGCTCTCGGTGCAAGTCCAGTTGGGTGATCTATGTTCCATCAACCCTTACAGCTTTTTCTGCAGTGGTGCACACCCAGTTATCTCCTGCACTTGCCCTGTTCATCAGTAGGCACTTGACATCCATGCAGCTGCCAAAGCCAACCCTTCATCCCTGCCCGATGTCAACACACATATGCATGCCCTGAACCCCATATCTAGGCATGCCCATCCCAGCTTTACTCCCCTAGCACCACCTGCTGCTTCCACATGGACATCCTGACCTGTCCAGAACCATTTAACCCATGCAATGGTGATCAGTAACAGTCTTTTGTCATTGGACGACCTTGTTTTAATATTTCAGAAAGTGAGTCTGCAGCTGGACCCAGTGAGGCAGGCAATGTGACTGCCATGTCCTCCCACTCAACCTCACTGCAGGTGCTGCTGCTCCATTCTGCTCCTCCTCCCAAACACAGATGCTACCATCCTCACCCTGATTGAACCTCAACCCTTCATGTTACACAAGATCCCTTTTGTTCTTCCATCCAGCCTGATAACTTGCTTTGCCAGCTGACTCTCTCATTTGTGGTTTGTCCTCTCGCCTCTGCTCCATTCGAGCTGCATACTATCCCCCCCCCCCCCTGCAGAGCTGTAATGGGCTCTGCCCCTGAAGGCTGTCCTCTGCATCAGCCTGTACCGATGATGGCCTCCCAAGCCACTCACATGCCAACACCCCAAGTGCCCGTTTCTCTGACTCCTATGTGGACGTCCTGTTTGTTACCTTGTCCATCTAACACATCTATGTCAGTCTTTTGCCCTGGTTCCTCTCCCTCCTCTCTTCCCAGTGATGCCTCCCCCATCCACAGATTTCTCCTCTGGACTGCCATATCCCTTCCCTGGAACACTTCCAATTTCCAAAGTATGACAGCAGACCTAACCCCAAACATCACTGATCTCTGTGAGACTTGGCTATCCCCACATACTTATTTCTCACTCCAAGGACTGGACTCTTGGTTATAGCAACATGTCAAGCAGTCTGCATCTGACTTCTTCCACAACTCTATGCAGCTCTCCTGCATCTACCTTGTAGCCCTAAGCAGTTTGCATCAGAAAGGAGCACGCACACACCTGCTAAGTCACGAGTGATGACGTCATCGGAAAGTTCCTGTGGTATGCAACTGGGAGACTTGGCAGTTCACGTCGTGAGGCCGGTGAGTGTGGTTTGCCTAGTTCCTACATGGATGATGAAGATGATGATGATGACGATGATGACAATGAAGATGATGATGATGATGAGGTTGCATCACACCATTAGGCTTGTTATTCACATAGAGCCACCTGAAGAGGAGAGGAGGGGAGAATAATAAAGTGACAGGAAGGATGGGAGAAACAGGAAGAGTGGAGGGCAGACACAGATAATGATAATGGTGAAGAAGGAAATACTGTTCATTCCAAATGGAAATCTATTTTGGCCATGCCCCTTTCATTGCATCGGTCATGCTTAGCTGACAGCTGCCATATGGCTGGCAGTGACTACGCAGCACTACCACCACATTCAAACCAACAGTTGTACTAATAACATCATCAAAACTCTTCATCAGAATGAAAGACTACTCCGTCTATGTATATAATCCTTCATTTTCCTTATTAGTCTACCTTCATGGCAAGTAATCATAATCTGTCAGCCATTTTGCCACCAATAATGACAAGTCTACATGCATCAGAAAGCCTTCTGGGACTGCTTGCAGAATGCCATCCTCCACCCTTGCAGACCAACCGGTGACTGGGTGCTGGCTTACCCTCCTCCCAGAGTAGCAAAGACAGGATTCATTTAATGAGCTTAACTGCAGGGTGGGCTACACCTACCATCTCTAGCAGGAATGACCACTGATAAAACAGGACAAGCTGCCTCTTTACCTTCCAATATGGGAAAATATGGAAGCTGAAAAACTAAGCAGTAAGGGATGCCTTCCATAGTGAGATGAGTAGAGTCATGACTAAACAGGAAGATGCTGACAGAAGTGTTAACGAACTGCAGAGAACTCTCAAGAGTAATCTCCTGAGAGTTAATGATGCAATGTGTGGATGAACAAGGAGTCCACCAAGGCATAAGGTTACATGGCAGTGGGATAAGGGTGTAGAAGGCATACAGTAGTTAACCCTTTAACCGCGGGGGTTGTCGGAGGCGTGCCGTGCCCATCCCGCGGGGAAAATCCACGCTCCGACTGGCTTTTTAAAAATATTTGCCAAAAATCAGTTATTAGTCCTGGAATATTATAATTAAATATGCACATGGCACATACATTCAGCTTTCTCCTGGGATGTTTTTTTAGCACTCGTTGACTACCGTAGGGCTTGTGGAGACTTCTGAAGTTGGGTAACTAAGTCTCCACTTTACACTTCCGTATACCCCGTAAAATGAATACCACTGCCTCATGTTATCACTAGAAACACTATTCAATGATTTCTAAGTAGTCTGGAATCCATACTAAAAAAAAAAAAAAAAAAACACTGTGAAGGCAACGTAAAATACGAGCGTGTACGAGCCTCCCACTCGCGCTAATTTGCCGCTGGTATTCTGCCATTTCTTACTCATATACACACTCACACTCTATTATTTCTAGTACTTTATTGCACTTATATACATCTACAGTCCTTTACCACTTCCCACATGATGTTTAGTAGGGGTAGAGGTCACAGGGCCTTTTATAATGGGAGAAAAAGCAGCAGAAATGGAGGGGCGCGACTGAGACATCATTACACGTTGAAAGACGAGAGTGAACTGGATGTAGTGTATGTATCTCGGTAGCCAAGAGTTGAAAATGTCAGCTGCTAATGTATATGCTAAGAAATAAGTCGTAGGAAATCTAAACAATACATAATAAATTAGGTACTTCCAGGTGAATATAAATATCACTCAGGCTTCTCTCTTCCTTTCTTATATACATTTATATTACGAGAATAGCTCATACGGCATATTTCACAGGGAAAAAAAGCAGGGGAAATTAGCGAATGAGTGCAGGATGGATGTTGCTAAGTGATAATTACCCAATTCAAGGTGTATGGCACTATCAATTACCTTATTTATATATATATATATAAAANCACATCATCTTTGCCTAAACTTGAGGCTGCAGTCAAGCAGCTATGGAGCAGTTTTAGTCCGTCTGTTCTGCAAAACTACGCCATCAGTCTCCCCAGACGCCTTAAGAAGATAATAAAGGTGAAGGGGAATGCCAGTAAATACTAAATTCAATGGTGAGTGTTAATTTATTTGTTTCTCCTTGCTAACCACAAGAATGTTTTCTTTTTTTAAGATGGCGTCAACACTTTCCGCGCCTACTGTATATATATATATATATATATATATATATATATACAGTAGGCGCGGAAAGTGTTGACGCCATCTTAAAAAAAGAAAACATTCTTGTGGTTAGCAAGGAGAAACAAATAAATTAACACTCACCATTGAATTTAGTATTTACTGGCATTCCCCTTCACCTTTATTATCTTCTTAAGGCGTCTGGGGAGACTGATGGCATAGTTTTGCAGAACAGACGGACTAAAACTGCTCCATAGCTGCTTGACTGCAGCCTCAAGTTTAGGCAAAGATGATGTGCCGCTTCATGTGCGCCCATAAATTCTCAATGGGATTGATATCTGGGCTGTTTCCGGGCCAGTCTCGAATAAAGGGAACCTCACAGTCTGTTAGCCACTGTTTCACTGACTTTGCAACATGTGCAGGGGCAGAATCTTGCATAAATACTCTTGCCTTGGTTTTATCAAAAGAGTCACTTAAAACATCACATAA
>JAGKTI010003444.1:34152-57537 GCA_018397915.1 Birgus latro
ACGGGGTGGCCACAAACAAATCGCCTCCATGTCACTCTGTCCCCTGCCATTTCACTACCACGCTCCCAACTCACACCCCCCTCTCTCATATACCTCTCCACTCCATCCCTCCATCTCATCCTCGGCCTCCCCCTCCCTCTCGCCCCCTCCACCTCACTCACATACACTCTCCTCATCAGTCTTTCACTCTCCATCCTCTCAACATGCCCAAACCACCTTAACATGTTTCTCCTAACGCTTCCTATCACGTCCACAACCACACCACAATGCTCCTTCACTTCCTCATTTGTTAGTCTGTCCCTCCATGTGACTCTACATGCTCCTCTCAAATAACTCATCTCCACTGCTCTCACTCTTGACTTCTGTCCTTCCAACAGGGTCGAAGCGCCACCTCCATATGTTAGAGTTGGTATCACAATACTGTCATGTAACAACTTTTTCACTGTCATGTAACAACTTTTTCACTTTCATGCTCACCTCCCTGTTTCTTATCACTGCTTTCAATGAACCAGCAACCTTCCTTCCCTGCTGCACCCTTTCAAGCACTTCACCCTCCAGACTTCCATCCTTACTCATCACACTAAAAAAGTACTTAAATGCACTCACATTCTCCATATCCTCCCTATCGAATCTCAATGTACATTCACTGGCTTCACTTCTCTCAAAGACCATCACTTTACTCTTCCCTACACTCACTTCTAGATTTCGTTTCCTACACACTCTCCCAAATTCATCTACCAAGCCTTGCAGCTCCCCTTCATATTCGCTCAACAACACAGTATCATCTGCAAACAACAGTACAGGAAGTTTCCACACACTGCCCTCTCTTACTAGGGCAGCTCCAACATCCACTGCCTGACCTTGTATCTCTTTTATAACCCCATCCATGTGTAGATTGAACAACCATGGAGACATGACACATCCTTGTTTCAAACCAACCTTCAAATGGAAAGATTCACTCAGTTTGCCATCCACACGCACTGCAACCTTAGCACCCTCTAACATACTCTTCACTGCCTTCAACAACTTCAAAACCACTACATATATTCTTAATACTTTCCACAATCCTTGTCTATCCACCCTGTCATATGCTTTCTCCAGATCCATGAAGGCTGCATACAACTTCTTTCCCTTCTCTAGAAACTTTTCCAATCTAAGAATGAATATCTGGTCTACACAACCTCTTCCCTTCCTAAAATCTCCCTGTTCTTCTCCAACTAATTCCTCTGTTATTTCCCTACCACATAATTGTGTTTGCCATAATAGGAAGATTGTTGGATGTGAGAGTTTTGAGAGGGGAGGGTGGAGGTATGTCTGACCACTACCTGGTGGAGGGAAAGTTGAGAGTAGGTAAGAGATGGGTGAGAGCTAGGAGAGTTAGGTGTGGCAGGGAGGTTTTGAAAGTGAGTGAGTTAGATAAAAGAGAGAAAATGATAGAGTATCAGGAGAAATTGAGAGATCAGTGGTACGCAGTGAAAGATCAGGAGAGTGGCAGTGTGGAGGAGGAATGGCAGTTGTTTAAGAGTGCTGTGGTGGGGCATGCAGAAGAGGTGTGTGGTGTGAGACGAGTGGGTGGTGGTGTAAGGAAGGGAAGTGAATGGTGGTGCGAGGTAGTGAGTATGGCTGTGGGTGAGAAGAGACACGCATATGAAGTGTGGTTGCAGAGGAAGGATGAGGTGTCATATGAGAGGTATAAGGAAAAGAGGAATAGGGTGAGAAGGGTTGTGCATGGTGCTAAAGTGGCAGCAGATGAGAGGTGGGGTTGGCGGATGACTGAGAATTTTCAAGAGAATAAGGAAATGCTTTGGAAGGAGGTGAAAAGGGTGCGAAAGGGAGAGTCTGGGAAGGAGGAGCGAGTAAAAGCAGAAGATGGAAGGATGTTAACTGAGATGGATGCAGTAAGGAAAAGATGGGCGGAGTACTTTGAAAGATTGTTGAATGTAGAGGAGGAAAGGGAGGCTGAGATTGTGGCAGATGGAAGGGTGCAAGGAATAGATGTGCTGGGAGAGTTGAATGAATCCTTGATCACGATGGAGGAAGTGCAAGAGGCAGTAAAGCAGATGAAAACAGGGAAAGCGGCAGGTATGGATGGGTGTGCTGTGGAATGCCTAAAATATGGTGGAGCGACTATTGTTGACTGGTTAGTAAGATTGTTGCTTGTGTGCTTTGTGCAAGGTATGGTGCCAATTGACTGGGCAAGTGCTTGTGTGGTCCCATTGTATAAAGGTAAGGGTGATAAGTATGAATGTACTAGCTTTAGATGTATAAGTCTGTTGAGTGTGGTAGGTAAGGTGTATGGTAGAGTGTTAATTAAGAGAGTTAGAGAGGGTACAGAGGGAGTGATTGGTGATGAGCAGTGTGGCTCTAGGAGAGGAAAGGGATGTGTGGATCAGGAGTTTGCTGTGAGACAGGTGTGTGAAAAGTATTTAGCGAAAGGTAAGGATGTGTTTTGGGCATTCATGGATTTAGAGAAAGCATATGATAGAATTGATAGGGAGGCTTTGTGGAATGTTTTAAGATTGAATGGGCTTGATGGCAGGTTACTAAAAGGAGTGAAAAGTTTTTATGTAAATAGTAAAGCGTGTGTAAGAGTGGGAAATACTGTGAGTGATTGGTTTCCCGTGAGAGTGGGGCTGCGGCAGGGATGTGTGATGTCGCCTTGGTTGTTTAATATTTATATGGATGGTGTCGTAAGGGAGGTGAATGCAAGAGTGTTAGATGGAGGACTGAGTCTGGTGAATGATGGTAGAGAGTGGAATCTGAAGCAGCTGCTGTTTGTGGATGATACTGCACTGGTGGCTGATTCAGAGGAGAGATTGAGACAGTTGGTAGAGGAGTTTGGAAGGGTGTGTGAAAGGAGGAAACTGAAAATAAATGAGAATAAGAGTAAAGTGATGAAGTGTACGAGGTTGGTAGATGGTAGGAGGATGAATATAGTTTTGAATGGTGAGTTGCTTGAGGAGGTTGAGTGTTTTAAGTATTTAGGGTCACATGTTGCTACGGATGGAAGAATAGATGCAGAAGTGAAGTTTAGAATGAATGAAGTTGGAAAGGTGCTGGGAGGAATGAAAAAAGTGTTTGGATGTCGTTTACTCAGAATGGATGTAAAGAGAAGGCTGTATGAGGGTGTTGTGGTACCGACTGCATTATATGGGGCTGAAACATGGAATATGGGTGTAGCAGAGAGGAAAAGTTTGAATGCAATGGAGATGTGGTGTCTGAGGAGTATGTGTGGAGTGACGCGTATGGATCGAGTGAGGAAAGATGAAGTGCGAAGGAGAACTGGAATTGTTCGGGAGATGGCTGATCGAGTTGAACAGAGGGTGTTGCGATGGTTTGGGCATATGGAGAGAATGGATAATGAGCGATTAGTGAAAAAGATAACTAGATCTGATGTGAGAGGTGTAAGGCTGAGAGGAAGACCACGAATAGGATGGATGGACAGTGTGAGGAGAGCGATGGATGCGAGAGGGTTGTCTGTTGAGCAAGGAAGAGTGGCTGTGCATGACAGAAATGAATGGAGAGAAACTGTGAATGAATAAATGATGATGCAGCCCTGAGGGGATATTCTCCTGCTTTTTGTCTGATCAGCTGATCACGTCAGGTGCAGGTAAGGGGCTGGATCCATTATGATGTGGCAGGGGTAAACCAGCTTTGCTGTTGGGCCCTGCTGCGGATGTCACTGACTGCACTGTGTAGTTGACCCTCGTGCGATGTGGTGCGGTAAGGATCTGTCCTTTCTCCCCTTTGGGGCTAAGATGCGAATGAATGTGTATGAGTGGATGAGTAAATTGGTAGTGTGTTGACCTGTCTCGGCTACCTCCCTTTTCTTGGGGGAAGCAGCCTGGGTATATGGATGGATGGATAATGTGGTAATTGACACATAACTGCAGTAATGCTAGAGTTTGTAATTACATTTTTCTATTTTTTTAATGCAAGGAAGAAGGAACCAAAGGCCAGGGACCGCATACTGTTCCTTCCAAGAAAAAGTAAAAACAATACAAAAAAAAGCCAAATTCAAGATCCATTCATCTCGAGATGCCGGGACACACTGCATTTGAAAGACTGGAGATCATACGAAGTAGGGAATACAGAGGGAGGAAGATAGTTCCAGAGTTGACCAATTGCATAAATGAAGGACTGGGAGTAACAGTTAACTCTTGCATTAGAGAGTTGGAGAGAAAAGGGATGAGAGTTTGTTGCTAGACGGGTACTATGCGCCCATCGTGGACGTGGAGGAATGCTGGCAGACAGTTCAGAGGAACAGTGACCATTGAAGTAGAGATAGAAGAGAGATAAAGAAGCAACAGTGTGGTGAAGAGACAAAGGTTGAAGGGAATCAGTAAGAGGAGGAGAGTTAATGAGACGAAAAGCCTTTGACTCCACCCTATTTAGATGACCTGCATGTGGGGAGCCTCCCCACACATGAGAGTTGTATTCCATACACGGGTGAATAAAACCCGTGTACAAGGTCAACAACTGTGCAGGGGTAAAGAAAGTTCGGAGTCGGATTAGCACACCTAATCTCCTGGAAGCAGATTTAACAAGAGATGTAATATGTCCTTTCCAAGACAAATCCCGAGAGAATGAAACCCCAAGCATGTGCAAGGATGATGCAGGGCTGAGCTGGACATTATTAAACATTAGTGGGTAATCCTGAGGAAGATTTTGTTGGGTTGATAAGTGTAAGAACTGAGTTTTTGATGCGTTAAAAATAACAAGATTATTTTTACCCCAATCAGAGATACGAGCCAAGTCAGACATTAGGTGTGCCATAGCCTCATCCCTTGTTTGCTGAAGTAACTGCTGAGAGAACATTGCAGAAATCGAATGGAAAGGTGAAGGGTGGAATCATCAGGATATGAGTGGATAGGGTTAGATGTACAGCTTAGAAGGTCATTGATGAATAAAAGGAAGAGAGTTGGTGATAGGACAAAGCCCTGAGGAACACCACTGTTGATAGCTCTAGGAGAAGAACGATGGCCATCTACAACAGCAGCTATAGAACGACCAGAAAGGAAGCTAGGGATGAAGGCACAGATAGAAGGATAGAAACTGTAGGAGGGCAGTTTGGAAATCAAAGATATATGCCAGACATGATCAAAAGCCATTGAGATGTCAAGTGCAATGGCAAAGCTTTCGCCAAAGTCCCTAAAGGAAGATGACCAGGAGTCTGAAAGGTAGGTGAGAAGATTGCCAGTGGAGCGTCCCAGACGGAACACATACTGATGATCAGAAAGAAGGTTGTGACAGGAAAGATGCTTTAAAATTTTTCTGTTAAGAACTCATTTGAAAATTTTTGAGACACAGGATGTTAAAGCAATTGGACGATAGTTAGAGGGTTGGGAAAGGTCACCCTTCTTTGGGACTGGGTGAATGAAAGCAAACTTCCAGCAAGAAGAAAAGGTACAAGTTGAGAGACAAAGGCGAAAGAGTTTAACTAGGCAGGGTGTAAGCACAGAAGCACAGTTTTTGAGGACAACAGGAGGGACTCCATCAGGCCCATATGCCTTGTTAATATTGAGGCCAGTGATGGCAGAAAATACATCAGCTGAAGAAATTTTAATGCCAGTCATGAGGAAGTCTGAGGGGGAAAGTGATGGAGGAATAGCACCGGAATCGTCTAAGGTAGAATTGGAGGAAAAAGTCTGAGCGAAGAGATCTGCTTTATCAGTAGAAGAAATAGCTACAGAACCATCAGAGTAGAAAAGAGGAGGGTAGGATGATGAGGTAAAGTTGTTAGAAAGGTTTTTGGCAAGGTGTCAAAAGGAGCGAAAAGAATTCGAGTTGGAGAGTTGGGAACATTTAGCATGGATGAAATTATTTTTAGCAGAGCGAAGAACAGACTTAGCACGATTCCGGGCAGAAATATAAAAAAGATGTGATTCAGGGGTGGGTTGGCTCCGGTAGCTTTTAAAGGCCCTCTCGCTGTTGCGGACAGCATTAGAACAAGCGTGATTAAACCAAGGCTTTCTTGCATTAGTCAGAGGATATGAGAAAGGAATGTATGCTTCCATCCCCAAGAGAATAACCTCCGTAATGCGCAAGGCACACTCAGATGGCTCCCGGCCATGGAAGCAATAATCATTCCAAGGAAAATCAAAGAAGTACTGCCTGAGGGCCTCCCAATCTGCAGCTCCAAAGTGCCACAGGCAGCATTTCTTTGGAGGGTCCACAGGCTGTACTGGAGCGATAGGGCAGGTTAAGGTAATAAGGTTATGATCGGAGGAGCCCAACGGAAAGAAAAGATTAACAGTGTAAGCAGAAAGGATTAGTTGTTAGGAAAAGGTCAAGTATGTTGGAACTCTCTCCAAGGCGGTCAGAGACACAGGTAGGGTGCTGTACAAGCTGCTCAAGGTCATTAAGGACAGAAAAGATGTAGGCTTGTTCACCAGGTGGATCAGTTAAAGGAGAGGAGAGACAAAGGTGGTGGTGAACATTGAAATCTCCTAGAATGGAAATTTCAGCGAAAGGAGAAATGGATGGAATGTGTTCCATCGTAGAAGTAAGATAGTCAAAGAATTTTTGATAGTCAGTAGAATTAGGAGATAAATAAACAGCACAGATATATTTAGTCAGAGAATGACAGGAGAGCCGAAGCCAGAGAGTAGAGAATTCAGAAGAATCAAGTTCAGGAACACGAGAGCAAGATAGATCGTTCCATACATATACACAACAGCTACCTTTGACTTTGAAATGAGAACAGAGAAAGTAGGAGGATACAGAAAAGGGTTTGCTATAAGTTCCCTCAGATAGCTGAGTCTCAGAAAGAAAGAGAAGGTCAGGTTTAGAGGAGAAGAGGTGGTGCTCAACAGAGCGAAAGTTAGAGGAAAGGCCGCAAATGTTACAGAAATGAAGAAGGAGTTAGTCAGACAGTGGTTCCAGGCAGCTTCGTGAGTCGTCACCGGGAGAGGGGCGGATGGTGGGAGCATTTATGGTCCCCCCCCCCGCGGACTCCGAGGCATGATTTACAGTCACCATTTTAACAAATTTTGAGAAGGAAGTGTAGTGTGTAGCGTGCATGTAGTTTGGTGTTGACAGTAGAGAAACTTGTATTGGAGAGCATGCTGGCCTACTCTCTGTGTTACTGAGACACTGAAAAAGTTTAGCAAAGGGGATGGTCAGGAACAAGTCCAGAGGGCTGATGAAACAGGAGCTCCAGCTCTCCTTGTCATCAGCTTTCCATCCACCTTGGGAGTACTGCCCTGCTCGACTGGTGCTACAGTCTACTCCTACTCAACCTTTGTGAAGTCAACTTGGTATGTTTGCTCATTTTTAAATTGTAGGAATTGTAACATAAATGCAGTAATGAGTTCATTTGTAGTTACGTAAATGATACATATGTACAGCAATCCCTCCAATATCCGTTGTAATAGAGCCAAAGGCATGTCCGAATATTGGTTTTGTCCGGATATTGGTCCCGAAGCTCCAGCACTGGTTTTTCATGACCCTAACCTAACCTAACCTAAATCAGAAAACTACCTTCCTACCTCCCTAGTGGACATGTATAGCACTTATTTAGGTCCCTTTTCACATAAATAATGCACACATAGCATGAATTTATTGAATTTTAACCAAAAAATGATGATTTAGAGGTGAGTGAGTCATAGGAGCTCAGAACTTGCCAGCATAGTATAAGTAAGTATCGGACATGGAAATCATCTTTTCTCACATTTTATGCACTAAATTATTGGATACAAAGCATCAAATACAGTAAATGATGTTAACTGCTACCAGAAAAAGGGTTAGGTTAGGTTAGGTTAGGTTAGGTTTGGTTCGTTTCGTTTCGTTTTTGAAGGCTGCAACATGCTTGCATGCGTCGGCCTTTTTGGATTGAAGCGTGTAGCATTTTATGACCGGATGCCCTTCCTCTTCCTGATGTCTACCAATGAACCTTGGGTGGATTCGATCCTCCGACCCTACGGCCGGAGCGGAGCGCTCTAACCCACTGAGCCACGGCTAGGTTAGGTTAGGTTATGACCGGACATGAAATTCACTGCTTCAACCTTTTTCATAGCTGGTGCACTTAATAACCATGCATGAAAGAATTAAATTAAAAGCAGGAAATTATGATTAACACAATGTTAGGTTAGGTTAGGTTAGGACCGGACATGATATTCACTGCTTCAACATTTTTTCTAGCTGTTTTACTTAAGAACCAAGCATGGAAAAATTAAATTGCAAGCAGGAAATTATGATTAACATTTAGGGTAATTTCTTAACACATTAACAGCATGATGAAAACAGGTTAGGCATGAAAATCTTTATGGTAACCATAGGTTAGGTTAGGTTAGGACCGGACATGAAATGAACTGCTTCAACATTTTTTCTAGCTGTTTTACTTAAGAACCATGCATGGAAAAATTAAATAGCAAGCAGGAAATTATGATTAAAATTTAGGGTAATTTTTTAACACATGTACAGTATGATGAGGTAACCATAGGTTAGGTTAGGTTAGGACCGGACATGAAATTAACTGCTTCAACCTTTTTTCTAGCTGTTTTACTTAAGAACCATGCATGGATAAATTAAATTGCAAGCAGGAAGTTATGATTAACATTTAGGGTAATTTTTTAACACATGTACAGCATGATGAAAACACTTTAGGCATGAAAATCTTTATGGTAACCATAGGTTACGTTAGGTTAGGACCGGACATGAAATTAACTGCTTCAACCTTTTTTCTAGCTGTTTTACTTAAGAACCATGCATGGAGAAATTAAATAGCAAGCAGGAAATTATGATTAACATTTAGGGCAATTTCTTAACACATCAACAGCATCATGAAAACAGGTTAGGCATGAAAATCTTTATGGTATCCATAGGTTAGGTTAGGTTAGGACCGGACATGAAATTCACATCTTCCACCTTTTTTCTAGCTGTTTTACTTAAGAACCATGCATGGAAAAATTAAATTGCAAGCAGGAAATTATGATTAACATTTAGGGTAATTTCTTAACACATTAACAGAATGATGAAAACAGGTTAGGCACGAAAATCTTTATGGTAACCATAGGTTAGGTTAGGTTAGGACCGGACATGAAATTCATATCTTCCACCTTTTTTCTAGCAGTTTTACTTAAGAACCATGCATGGGAAAATTAAATTGCAAGCAGGAAATTATGATTAACATTTTTGATAATCTTTTAACACATTTACAGCATGATGAAAACATGTTAGGCATGAAGTTAGGGTACTTACGAACAAGAAGCTGCCCTCTGATGTAATTACCCACTCTATCATCTCAGACTCTGACAGGAAGACCTTGCACCTGACACACCTTCCCAATTGAGAATCACCAGCACTTATCACCAACACTTTACACAACTTTTATTTTTTTTTTATATAACTGGAATCACATCACTGCACTGTACATAACAGTAAATTCCATCATCACACACATGATGAAGAAGGTGAAGAGCAGTATCAAACACTGTAGGAGGTAGGGTATCACCACAAAAGCAATCAATATGGCCGCCATTGTCGGAGGTGTTCATGAGTCAGTAACTGAGTGGGTAATGGCGACCGACAGACAGATGCCACGAGTGTAAACAGAGCAGATCGGCGCGGGCGAGAAATTCAAACTGACGCGGTCCCAAAAAATCGATTTTTTTCCCGATTTTTTTCAAAATTTTTGGCATTTTGGGGGTTGGGCAGCCCAGAATATCCGAATAGTGAGTATATCCGAGTATTGGACGTCTGAATATTAGAGGGATTACTGTATATTATTTATACAGTAATAGCAATACAATCGTATCATGAATTAATCATACTTGATGTACTTGCTTATTTGAGACACCATACTTATAGGTGTATTGGCTTAATTGTGTTGCACAGTTTATTAGAGACACCATGGGTGTATTGGCTTAATTATGTTGCACAGTTTATTTGGGACACCATGGATATATTATTTGAGACACCATGGGTTTATCATTTGGGACACCATGGATATATGATTTCAGACACCATGAGTTTATTATTTGGGACAACATGGGTTTATTATTTGAGACACCATGGGTTTATTATGAGACACCATGGGTTTATTATTTGAGACACAATGGGTTTATTACTTGAGATACCATGGATGTATTATTTGAGACACCATGGGTTTATTATTTGAGACACCATGGGTATATTATTTGAGACACCATGGGTTTATTATTTGAGGCACCATGGGTATATTATTTGGGACACCATGGATATATTATTTGAGACACCATGGGTATATTATTTGAGACAACATGGGTATATTGGCCTAGTGAGACACCACAGGTTTTTAGCCTAGTGAGACACCACAGGTGTTTAGCCTAGTGAGACTCCACAGGTGTTTAGCCTAGTGAGACAGCTTAGTGAGACACCACAGGTGTATTGGCTTGCTTAACAGTTTGAATTAAGATGACATTATATGTAACCCATATTTTGTAATTTTATACAAAATTAGATAACTAATATATACAATATGTACAGTATTCACTTAGTTTCCTTTGTACAACACATCACTTGACACTAAAGTCCCCCAAAGGTTGTGAAGTCAACTTGGTATGTTTGCTCATTTTTAAATTCATCTTTTGGTCTAGGTTGCAAGTACTAATGTGTGTGGTTGAGTATAGCACACTGTTGCTAGCTCCACTTGTGTTAGGCATTTTCACTTGATTTTTATTGTCACTATAATATGAAGGATACATGTGTACTTATATTTTGATTCTCGCATCTCACTAGATATTCATATATTTGTATTATATGTTGATGTAAGGATTTATAATTGTCCATCACTGTGTAATGAAGTAGTACTGCTAAACTAATAGAGTAAATGTTCAACTCACTTATATTAACTGTGGTGTGAATATTGGCTAGGGTGCTGCTGATGATGATAGTGATGATGACTGGAAAGCATTGGCAGGGTAGGTCAAGGTCCTGGTATGAGTTGTGATGAGGGAGGTGTTGTTGTTGTTGAAAATCAACACGTCAGCATCGTTTGGTCATCACTGGGGTAGGCAGACACTCACTCGCCTCTTCCTGGTGGTGGGAGTCGTGGTGGGGTGGTGGAGTAGATGGGGGAAATTCAGCTGTGTTGTGCTTTACTCAGGTGACACTTAACTCAATTTCGCTGTTTCTTCTTCTTCTACGCTTTCCCCCCCCCTTTCATAACTCGTTCTTCTTACTGTATATTCGCTTGTGGTTACTTGATCGTGGTGGAGAAGATAGTGGTGGGGGTTGTGGTGGAGAAGATGGGGATCGTGGTGGAGGTATGGGAGAGTTAGCAGTATCTTAGCTCATCATGCTGGGTCAGACTGCTAGCGCAGATCCTCCCTCGTCACTCTTCTTTGTTGTTGTTCGTAGTTTCTCACCTCTTTGTTCACTTATTTTCTTATTATTTTGTAGTACTTGATTTTCCTTAGTCATTGTGATTAATTTGTGGGCTTGTTGAGTTGCTGAAAGACGCAATTTATCGCTGCTAATGTTTCTCGTGAATTGTGGAGTTGTGGTGGTTAGGAGCGAGACGTTATGTTAGTTTGACTGCTTTGGTTGCGACGTTAATCAGCTTTGTTTACCGCTGAAGTGAACATAGTGGGTTCATAGTTACCACAGCACACCAATCTCGATGGCGTGATTTATTGTAGTAATTTATTGTAGTTTAACGTAGTTTTTCGTAGATGGGTTCGTTGTTACCGCAGGCCACCAATCTTAATAACGTAGCATATCGTGGTTCACCGCTGTCAGCAATCTTGATAGCATAGAGGGTTCGTAGTTACCGCTTGCCACCAATCTCGATAGCGTGGTCGGAGGTTCTTGTAGAGAAGTCGATTATGGATTATTTAATGCAACCAGAATAAAGTCGTGAGGTGTATTATCAACGAGATGAGTTACAGCACTCTTGGGTTACTGAGTTTTATTGCACAGTTATCTTGATAGTGATTTACAAATGAGCTTAGCGTGACGGCCAGTCTCCCCTTTCTCCCTATTCTGCCCTAGTTGTGCTCTCGGCATTATCTATCCCCTTTCTGATGTGAAGGGCTTCTCTCTGCCATTATATACAGGTAGGAGAGGATGTTTGGTAAGGTAGTAGTGTCTGATCGATCTCCTGTGGGCTTCCACGTGTTTGAATACATCGTGAGTTTCTTGGTTCCTTGGACTACGAGGATATTTTGAGAAACATTGTATGTTACGATTCTTGATAGTCTGGGACAACAGACTGTGTACAGATACCATGTGAAATCAGACACTACATCCTGTACATTGTGTTTATGAGATATATGCTAATACCTATATAATATCTACAGCGCAATTACAGTAAAACCTCAATATAACAGACTTCAATAGACCAGAATTTGCTTTTATCGGACTTGAGGAGCTACCGGACTAAATTCCTATATGTTGGACAATGTCCGATAAAGCCAGAAGCAGCCTGGACTGCCTGACCACTTTAGCTATGTTCACCATAACATGGTAAATAAAAGACATGATTATTAGTGTACAATAACACAGTACAGTACTGCAATGGTAATGAAAACAATTTAAAAACCATTGGTGCAATCCAGACTAATGTCTGATATATCAGAAAAAGTCCGGATAAGCAGGAGAAAGTCCAGATGGAATTTTGGAATTTTCGGAATGGCTTGGGCCCCAATTAGTCCATCACAGTGTGGTCTTACTGTGTCTTTTTTTATTGCACCCCGTGGTGTGCAAAAAATGAAGAAATTTTTGTTTTGTTTTGTTTTTGTTTATTATAAACTTGAAGATAAACATCCAGGGCATCATCTGGTGAAAAAAGAATAATCTCCCTCTCTCATTCTTTATGTAGGACCAAGCATAAGTTTACATGGGAGTAGTGAAAAAAAAAAAATGGCATTTGTTTATTATAAACTTCAAGATAAACATCCAGGTCATCATCTGGTCAAAAAAAAAAAACTCTCTCTCTCTCCACTTTTGCGCAGAGCCATGCGTAAGGTTGCATAGGGGTGCAGTAGTTAACGTTGATGCACGGAAAGCACAGCCTGAGCTGTGGCTCACAATCCACGAGTTAAGGATAGAAAAGATATAGACTTCTTCACCAGGTGAATCAGTGACAAGATTGGAGAGTCAAAGGTGGTGGTGAAAACTGAAATCTCCAAGAATGGAGATTTCAAAGAAGGGAGAAATGGATAGGACATGTTCCACCGCAGACGTAAGATAGTCAAAAAAATTTTCATACTCAGTAGAATATTTCATACTCAGCACAGATAAATTTTGTCAGAGACTATCAGGAAAGCCAAAGCCAGAGAGTAGAGAACTCAGAAGAATCAAGTTCAGGAATACGAGGGCAAGCTAAGTTGTTGCGTACGAATACACAACAGCCACCTTTGGCTTTGAAATGATTATAGAGAAAACAGAAGGAAACAGAAAAGGGTTTGCTATAATTTTTTTTTTTTTTATGCAAGGAAGATGGAACCAAAGGCTAAAGGCCTGCAAACTGTTCCTTCCAAGAAAAAACAAAAACAATACAAAAGAGAGGCAAATTCAAGATTGGTTCATTTCGAGACGCCTGGACACACTGCGATTGAAAGACTGGAGATCATGGGAAGTAGGAAATACTGACAAAGGAAGACAGTTCCAGAGTTGATCTGTTGCACAAATGAAGGACTGGGAGTAAAGATTAACTCGTGCATTAGAAAGTTGGACAGAAAAGGGATGAAAGTTTGTTGCTAGACAGGTGCTACGTGCCTGTCGTAGAGGTGGAGAGATGCAAGCAGACAGTTCAGAGGAACAGTGATTGTTGAAGTAGTGACAGAAAATAGTTAAAGATGCAACAGTGCGGTGAAGAGACAGAGGATGAAGGGAGCCAGTAAGAGGAGGAGAGTTAATGAGATGAAAAGCCTTTGACTTCACCCTATTCAGAAGGGCTCTTTGTGGGGAGCCTCCCCACACGAGAGATGTACAGTAAGGTCCCGGGTTACGTCAGAGTTCCGTTCCTGAGACATGACGTAAGCAGATTTTTAACGCAAGTCGAGTTTACAGATTTTTCAACCATACATTGCATACTATACATGTAATAATCTTATAACAGGTTTGTATAAGAAACACAGTCTTTTGAACTAATGATATTTATTGAATAAAATATAAGTTGTACTTGCTACGAGTATTCGTCACTGTAGCTCACTCGCTGCAGTAACGGCACTTCTCATCGTCATGGCAACCGCTTCCTCACTCTCCTGTCCTTACACACGTGCCCACTGCCAACACACATTTTATTCCAAAATTCAAACACTTTTCATACTTCATCATACAATAAAGTTAACCGTAAAATACTGCCGTAAAATATGAAATACGAACATCATTACCAGCACGATAATGTAAGCATTTCTAACATCAATACTGATGGCTTTTTTTTTTCCTCACTCGATCACTGATGCTTTTTCTCCTTTCTCATTACGCTTAATAATATCGACTTTTTCACGTAATGTGATAGTCTTGTGTTTCTTGGAGTCATTATGGTCACTAGGAAGCTGTCTCTTAGGCATCGTGGAATCAGGCGAAAAACAAACACAAGAAAAGTACAGTACAGGTGGTAGTAGCAGCGAGACTGAGAGCGATTGTTGGTTTGCTGATAGTCAAGCGTGAGGCGGGAAAACACCAGAGACATCTTGCGGTAAACAGCAACACTTTAAAAACCGAGCTTTACGTATTTTTTCTTTATTTTCTTATATTTTAAAATTTTCTAACCGACTGTCGCAACCTCAATTTGACATAAGTTGATACCAACGTAACCCGGGACATTACTGTATTCCACACAGGGGTGAATAAAACCTGTGTATAAAGTCAACAATTGTGCAGGGGTAAAGAAGGTTTGGAGTAGGCTTAGCACACCTAATCTCTTGGAAGCAGATTCCATAAGATGTAATATGTATGGTCTTTCCAAGACAAATCCCAAGTGAATGAAACCCCAAGTTGTCTTAGACAGCCGAGTCTCAGTTAACTCTTCCTGTCCGGCAGATATTGTCGCGAGCACTCCCCCCAACCAGGCATTCCCTGACAAAAGCGGCAAAATGGTCTATTTCTAAACCTTCTAACAACTTTACCTCATCATCCTTCCCTCCTCTTTTCTACTCTGATGGCTCTGTAGCTATTTCTTCTACTGATAAAGCAGATCTCTTCGCTCAGACTTTCTCCTCCAATTCTACCTTAGACGATTCCGGTGCTGTTCCTCCATCACTTCCCCCCTTAGACTTCCTCACGACTGGCATTAAAATTTCTTCAGCTGATGTATTTTCTGCCATCACTGGCCTCAATATTAACTAGGCATATGGGCCTGATGGAGTCCCTCCTGTTGTCCTCAAAAACTGTGCTTCTGTGCTTACACCCTGCCTAGGTAAACTCTTTCGCCTTTGTCTCTCAACTTGTACCTTTCCTTCTTGCTGGAAGTTTGCTCTCATTCAGCCAGTCCCAAAGAAGGGTGACCATTCCCAACCCTCTAACTATCGTCCAATTGCTTTAACATCCTGTGTATCAAAAGTTTTCGAATCAGTTCTTAACAGAAAAATTTTAAAGCACCTTTCCTGTCATAACCTTCTTTCTGATCGTCAGTATGGGTTCCGCCAGGGACGCTCCACTGGCGACCTTCTCACCTACATTTCGGACTCCTGGTCATCCTCCTTTTGGGACTTTGGCGAAAGCTTTGCAATTGCACTTGACATCTCAAAGGCTTTCGATTGAGTCTGGCATAAATCTTTGATTTCCAAGCTGCCCTCTTACGGTTTCTATCCTTCTATCTGTGCCTTCATCTCTAGCTTCCTTTCTGATCATTCTATAGCTGCTGTTGTAGACGGCCATCGTTCTTCTCCTAGACCTATCAACAGTGGTGTTCCTCAGGGCTCTGTCCTATCACCAACTCTCTTTCTGAGCTGTACATCTAACCCTATCCACTCATATGCTGATGATTCCACCCTTCACCTTTCCATTCGATTTCCGCAACGTCCATCTCAGCAGTTACTTCAGCAAACAAAGGATGAGGCTATGGCACACCTAATGTCTGACTTGGCTCATATCTCTGATTGGGGTAAAAATAATCTTGTTATTTTTAATGCATCAAAAACTCAGTTCTTACACTAATCAACCCGACAGAATCTTCCTCAGGATTACCCACTAATGTTTAATAATGTCCAGCTCAGTCCTGCATCATCCTTGAACATGCTAGGGGTTTCAATCTCTTGGGATTTGTCTTGGAAAGAACATATTACATTTCTTGTGAAATCTGCTTCCAAGAGATTAGATGTGCTGGGCCGACTCCGAACTTTCTTTACCCCTGCACAGATGTTGACCTTGTACACGGGTTTCATTCGCCCGTGTATGGAGTACAACTCTCATGTCTGGGGAGGCTCCCCACACACGGTTCTTCTCAATAGGGTGAAGTCAAAGGCTTTTCGTCTCATTAACTCTCCTCCTCTTACTGATTCCCTTCAACCTTTGTCTCTTCGCCGCACTGTTGCTTCTTTATCTCTCTTCTATCGCTACTTCAATGGTCACTGTTCCTCTGAACTGTCTGCTTGCATCCCTCCACCTCTAAGACGGGAACATAGTACCTGTCTAGCAACAAACTCTCATCCCTTTTCTGTTCAACTCTCTAATACAAGAGTTAACCGTTACTCCCAGTCCTTCATTTATGCAACTAGTCAACTCTGGAACTGTCTCCCTCTGTCTGTATTCCCTGCGTCCTATGATCTCCAATCTTTCAAACACAGTGCGTCCAGGCATCTCGAAATGAATGGATCTTGAATTTCGCTTTTTTTTGTATTGTTTACTTTTTCTTGGAAGGAACAGTATGCGGGCCCTGGCCTTTGGTTCCTTCTTCCTTGGATAAAAAAAAAAAAAGTTAATACTTAACCAAATATTACTTACCATGAGTGTGTTGTCCCAGATGACTGGCTGAAGAGTGTAATTGTAAATGTGTACAAAGGGAAGGGTGATGCCCTGGAAAGGGGAAATTACAGTGGCATAAAGCTCTTAGATCAGATAATGAAAGTAATGGAGAGAGTTATAGAAGGTACGATTAGAGAAAGAGTGAATATCGATTAGATGAAGTTTGGGTTTATGCCAGGCAGGGGGACCACTGATGCCATATTCATTGTTCGACAGCTTCAGGAAAAATATACAGTAATCCCTCAAATATTCGGATGTCCAATACTCGGACATACTCACTATTCGGATATTCTGGGCTGCCCAACCCCCAAAATGCAAAAAAATCCGAAAAAAATAGATTAATTTTCTATTTTTGGGGACGGATTCAGTTTGAATTTCCCGCGCACGCTGATACCCTCTGTTTACACTCGTGCCGCCACTATCGGTCGCCATTACCCACTCCCCTCCTCCCTCGTGAACAACTCCGAAAATGGCGGCCGACGTGATTGCTTTTGTGGTGATACCCTACCTCCTACAGTGCTTGATATTGCTCTTCACCTTCTTCATCACGTGAGTGATGATGGAATTTACTGTTATATACAGTGCAGTGAAGTGATGTGATTACAGTTATAAAAAAAAAAAAACGTTGTGTAAAGTGTTGGTGATAAGTGCTGGTGATTCTCAATTGGAAAGGTGTGTCAGGTGCAAGGTCTTCCTGTCAGAGTCTGAGATGATAGAGTGGGTTATTACATCAGAGGGCAGCTTCTTGTTCGTAAGTGCCTAACCTGTTTTCATCATGCTGTAAATGTGTTAAAAGATTACCAAAAATGTTAATCATAATTTCCTGCTTGCAATTTAATTTTCCCATGCATGGTTCTTAAGTAAAACAGCTAGAAAAAAGGTGGAAGATGTGAATTTCATGTACGGTCCTAACCTAACCTAACCTATGGTTACCATAAAGATTTTCATGCCTAACCTGTTTTCATCATGCTGTTAATGTGTTAAGAAATTACCCTAAATTTTAATCATAATTTCCTGCTTGCAATTTAATTTTTCCATGCATGGTTCTTAAGTAAAACAGCTAGGAAAAAGGTGGAAGATGTGAATTTCATGTCTGGTCCTAAACTAACCCAACCTATGGTTACCATAAAGATTTTCATGCCTAACCTGTTTTCATGATGCTTAACTGTTAATGTGTTAAGAAATTACCCTAAATGTTAATCATAATTTCCTGCTTGCAATTTAACTTTCCCATGCATGGCTCTTAAGTAAAACAGATAGAAAAAAGGTTGAAGCAGTTAATTTCATGTCCAATCCTAACCTAACCTAACCTATGGTTACCATAAAGATTTTCATGCCTAACGTGTTTTCATCATGCTGTACATGTGTTAAAAAATTACCCTAAATGTTAATCATAATTTCCTGCCTGCAATTTAATTTTTCCATGCATGGTTCTTAAGTAAAACAGCTAGAAAAAAGGTTGAAGCAGTTAATTTCATGTCCGGTCCCAACCTAACCTAACCAATGGTTACCATAAAGATTTTCATGCCTAACCTGTTTTCATCGTGCTGTACATGTGTTAAAAAATTACCAAAAATGTTAATCATAATTTCCTGCTTGCTATTTAATTTATCCATGCATGGTTCTTAAGTAAAACAGCTAGAAAAAAGGTGGAAGCAGTTAATTTCATGTCCGGTCCTAACCTAACCTAACCTATGGTTACCATAAAGATTTTCATACCTAATCTGTTTCATCAAGCTGTACATGTGTTAAAAAATTACCCTAAATGTTAATCATAATTTCCTCCTTGCTATTTAATTTATCCATGCATGGTTCTTAAGTAAAACAGCTAGAAAAAAGGTGGAAGCAGTTAATTTCATGTCCGGTCCTAACCTAACCTAACCTATGGTTACCATAAAGATTTTCATACCTAACCTGTTTCATCAAGCTGTACATGTGTTAAAAAATTACCCTAAATGTTAATCATAATTTCCTGCTTGCTATTTAATTTTTCCATGCATGGATCTTAAGTACAACAGCTAGAAAAAAGGCTGAAGCAGTTAATTTCATGTCCGATCCTAACCTAACTTAACCTATGGTTACCATAAAGATTTTCATGCCTAACCTGTTTTCATCATGCTGTACATGTGTTAAAAAATTACCAAAAATGTTAATCATAATTTCCTGCCTGCTATTTAATTTTTCCATGCATGGTTCTTAAGTACAACAGCTAGAAAAAAGGTTGAAGCAGTGAATTTCATGTCCGGTCCTAACCTAACCTAACATTGTGTTAATCATAATTTCCTGCTTTTAATTTAATTCTTTCATGCATGGTTATTAAGTGCACCAGCTATGAAAAAGGTTGAAGCAGTGAATTTCATGTCCGGTCATAACCTAACCTAACCTAACCAAACCTAACCTAACTTAACCTAACCTAACCATTTTTCTGGTAGCAATTGACATCATTTACTGTACTTGATGCTTTGTATCCAATAATTTAGTGCATAAAATGTGAGAAAAGATGATTTCCATGTCCGATACTGAGCTCCTATGACTCTATCTATCTATCTATCTATTGCCAGACGCCATGATCCCGTAAGGGGTGGCCATTTGACTTTGAGTTATTTGTTTTATAGGGAGGGACACTAACCCTCCACCAACCCACTTGTTAACACGTAGGGAGCACGTATGGTTTGGCTATATGGTTACCACCCAGCACTGTAAATGGTTTCTTGGCTTACAGGAAACCATTTGGCTTGTCACTCAATGTAAAGGCACCTTAAAGGAAAGAAAAGCAGTAAGAGGTGACAGGAAAGATGGGAGAAATAGGAAGAGAGGAGGGCAGGCACAGAAAAAGCATGATAAAGGCTAAGGAAAAAGTAGGCAGCACTACATCAAGTGAGTGGATGATGGTCGCCACCACCTACCACTCTCCCCTAAATCATCATTTTTTGGTTAAAATTCAATAAATTCATGCTATGTGTCCATTATTTATGTGAAAAGGGACCTAAATAAGTGCTATACATGTCCACTAGGGAGGTAGGAAGGTAGTTTTCTGATTTAGGTTAGGTTAGGTCAGGGTCATGAAAAACCAGTGCTGGAGCTTCAGGACCAATATCCGGACGAACCAATATCCGGACATGCCTTTGGCTCTATTACAACGGATATTAGAGGGATTATTGGAATGAAAAGGGAATTGTATTTTGTTTTTGTTGATTTGGAAAAGGCCTTTCACAGAGTCCCTAGAGAGGTGGTGAAGTGGGCAATGAGAAAGCTAGGGTTGGAAGAGTGGCTGGTTAGGGTGGTTATGTTATGGCCATGTATGTGGGTGCTCGCACCCAGGTAAGAGTGAATGGAGTTTTGAGTGATGAGTCTTCCGTCAACATTGGTGTGCATCAGGGGTCAGTTTAGAGTTCCTCGTTGTTTATCATGGTGCTTGAAGCCCTCTCATGTGACTTGAGAGATGGACTCCCATGGAAGATGTTGTATGCTGATGATTTGGTGTTGATTGCAAAGAATGAAAAGGAGGCGGAGGAAAGATTTAAGAAGTGGAGAGATGGGATGGGGTACAAGGGCTTAAGGGTAAATGCAGATAAAACAAAAGTGATGATATCTAGGGTTGGTGGCAGTATAATCAGAGGAGAGGGAGCGTGGCCATGTGCAATTTGCCACAAGGGTGTGGGAAGTAATTCCATCTTGTGTAGTGCTTGTGATAAATGGGTGCACAAGAGATGTAGTGGTATTAGAGGTAGACTGCAAGATGATGCTGATTTCATGTGTGCGGCGTGTCGGGAAGAGCAGGTGGAGATTGTTAGGTGTGAGAGGGTTGAACTTGCAGGTGAGTCTCTTGAGTGTGTGGAGGAGTTTCATTATTTGGGAAATATGTTATGTGCCAGAGGTGAGACTGGAGTTAGCTCGGTTGCTAGGGTAAGAAGTGGTTGGAAGAGGTACAGGGAGCTGTTGCCTCTCCTGACATTGAGAGGACTCTCCTTACGTGCTAAGGGGTCTTCGTATGCAGCACGTGTTAGGAGTGTGATGCTGTATGGTAGTGAGACCTGGGCAGTAAAGGAAGAGTATATTCGCAGGTTTAAACGTACGTTTTCGTTTTTGAAGGCTCCAACATGCTTGCATGCGTCAGCCTTGGTCACCTAAAGGCGGCTCTCCACGCTGCTCGATCCCAGGCAGCCTTCCTGTTCAGTCCCTTAACCCTTAATTAACACTTAATGATCTCGTCCCATGTCTTTCTCGGTTAACCCCTCCCAACCCCTCCTCCAATATTAACACCTCTCACCCTCTGTATCCAATAATCATTCCCCATCCTCTCCACATTTCCAAACCACCTCAGCCTACCTTTCCTCATCACACCACCAATACACTCCAGGCCCATCCTACCTCTCAACTCTTCCATCGTAAACCCAGCCCCCCCAGGCCTTGCACGCAGGGACGCACTGCACATCCACCTAATCATTATCATTTCTGTACGTTTAAACCTGCGAATATCCTCTTCCTTTACTACCCAGGTCTCACTACCAAACAGCATCACACTCCTAACACGAGCTGCATACAAAGACCCCTTAGCACGTAAGGAGAGTCCTCTCAGTGTCAGGAGAGGCAACAGCTCCCTGAACTTCTTCCAACCACTTCTCACCCTAGCAACCGAACTACAGTCCCACCTCCTACATATAATATGTCTCCCAAATAACAAAACTCCTCCACACACTCAAGAGACTCACCTGCAAGTTCAACCCTCACACGCCTAACAATCTCCACCTGCTATCCCCGACACGCTGCACACATGAAATCAGCATCATCTCGCAGTCTGCCTCTAATACCACAACATCTCTTGTGCACCCATTTATCAAAAACACTACACAAAATGGAATTACTTCCCACACCCTTGTGGCAAACTGCACATGGCCACTCTCCCTCTCATCTGATTGTACCGCCACCAACCCTAGATATCATCACTGTTTTGTCTGCATTTACCCTTAAGCCCCTGTACCCCATACCATCTCTCCACTTCTTAAATCTTTCCTCCGCCTCCTTTTCATTCTCTGCAATCAACACCAAGTCATCAGCATACAACATCTCCCATGGCAGTCCGTCTCTGAAGTCACGTGAGAGGGCTTCAAGCACCATGATAAACAACAAGGGACTCAAAACTGACCCCTGATGCACACCAACATTCACGGAAAACTCATCACTCAAAGTTCCATTCACTCTTACCTCGGTGCGAGCACCCATGTACATGGCCATAACCACCCTAACCAGCCACTCTTCCAACCCTAGCTTTCTCATTGCCCACTTCACCACCTCTCTAGGAACTTTGTCAAAGGCCTTTTCCAAATCAACAAAAACAAAATACAATTCCCTTTTCTTTCCAATATATTTTTCCTGAAGCTGTCAAACAATGAATATGGCATCAGTGGTCCCCCTGCCTGGCACAAACCCAAACTGCATCTCATCGATATTCACTCTTTCTCTAATCATACCTTCTAGAACTCTCTCAATTACTCTCATTATCTGATCTAAGAGCTTTATACCTCTGTAATTTCCCCTTTCCAGGCATCACCCTTTCCTTTGTACACATTTACAATTACACTCTTCAGCCAATCATCTGGGACAACACACTCATATATTCGTTTTCGTTTTTGAAGGCTCCAACATGCTTGCATGTGTCGGCCTTGGTCACCTAATGGCGGCTCTCCATGCTGCTGGATCTCTGGCAGCCTCCCTATTCAGTCCCTTAACCCTTAAGTCACATTTAATGACCTCGTCCCATGTCTTTCTCGGTCTACCCCTCCCAACCCCTCCCCCAATATTAACACTTCTCACCCTCTGCACCCAATTATCATCCCCCATCCTCTCCACATGTCCCAACCACCTCAGCCTACCTCTCCTCATCACAACACCAATACACTCCAGTCCCGTCCTACCTCTCAACTCTTCTATCATAAACCCAGCCCACCCAGGCCTTGCACGCAGGGACGCACTGCACATCCACCTAATCATTGTCATTTCTGTATGTTTAAACCTGCGAATATCCTCTTCCTTTACTGCCCAGGTCTCACTACGATACAGCATCACACTCCTAACACATGCTGCATACAAAGATCCCTTAGCACGTAAGGAGAGTCCTCTCGATGTCAGGAGAGGCAACAGCTCCCTGAACTTCTTCCAACCACTTCCCACTCTAGCAACCGAGCTAACTCCAGCCCCACCTCCGGCACATAACATGTCTCCCAGATAACAAAACTCCTCCACACACTCAAGAGACTCACCAGCAAGTTCAACCCTCTCACGCGTAACAACCTCCACCTGCTCTCCCCGACACACCGCACACATGAAATCAGCATTAACTCGCAGTCTACCTCTAATACCACTACATCTCTTGTCCACCCATCTATCACAAACACTGCACAAGATGGAATTACTTCCCACACCCATGTGGCAAACTGCACATGGCCACTCTCCCTCTCCTCTGATTGTACCATCACCAACCCTAGATATCAT
>JAGKTI010003445.1:14659-25271 GCA_018397915.1 Birgus latro
AGAGAGAGAGAGAGAGAGAGAGAGAGAGAGAGAGAGAGAGAGAGAGAGAGAGAGCACTTACGCTACTTATAAAGATACGGTACTTGTAATTTCCCTACCGTACGTAATCTCAAGCTACCGCAACACACAGGTAAGCCAATTCATCGATTAAATATAAAAGCAAAATAATTAAAACTGACTTCTAGATATAAGATGCTGATGGTGCGATGTGATGTGATGTGATGTGATGTGATGTGATGTGAAGTGATGTGGAGTGGTGTAATGTGATGTGATGTGGTGTGGGGTGGTGTGCGCGAGGAGTGGGATGGGAGATGATAAGTGCACCTCGCGTCGTTATCAGTGTCAGCACGTGTACACAACCACTCCACCTTCACTATCTGATAACACCACACTATAGCCTGAGGGAGGGGGGAGGCTTATCTTTTAGGGGGGAAAGGCCATTCTAGGATAAGGAGGAAGAGAAAGAAATGGTTGCTCCTTGAGGGGAAATGGAAGGTCATCCTTAACCCCGTCAGTCCCAAGATGCAATTCTTTTAATTCTATGACCAGACGATTTCATTTAACTTGAGATTTTTCGGATCAGATACCCCCTTCATGAACCCCCTACACTCCAAGAGGGTCTCCTACGGTGAATAATTATCCCGTAGTTAATTAGGACGAAAGGAAACGGACGTCCTCGGATTGCAGGGGATATGGGAAGATGATTGGAAGAAGGGCATCACCCTCGAGTCCTCTCCGAATGACCATGGTTGCTCACGATAGTCGGCTGGAAGATTACACGTGAAATAACCCACTAAAATCTCCATCACTAATACCTTCCGATACCTGAGCCACAGTATTACTGCATACACTGACTACGGTACGGTACCCGGTGTGTGCTGGGTCAATTCACGAAAGTACTAGCTGATCTTGTTGCTACGTATTTGTTACTGTCCCCCCTACTCACAAAACTGAGCTCTCGAACGTTGGGTTAATGTCCAGACACATGCTCATTTTTCCTGAAATTCACTTTCCCACCAACTATATAATTCTTTCTCAATACCTCTCTTTCTTTTCGACTTGATGGCAAGCCCCCGCCCCCCTCCTCACCACATAAAGATATCCAACGCCAACAGCAAAACAAACAGCAAGTGGATACCAATCTCCAAAAGAAAACAATCAGGGAACAAACAGTGTACCAACAAACGAACCAACCCATCACCGCCAGTAACACCCAACAAGGAATGAGAGTATAAACGGTAATTACCATCCCCCGACTTCTACGTACCGGGTAACCTCCTAGACGCTGGTAACCTGTGCCTGGGTTGCACGCTGTTACCACTAGGAGACGAGGCAACGGTGACCCCTCTACCTCCACCCAAGTCACCGTAACAACCCGGCATCGTGTTTATGATGGATCTTCATCAATTAGCACGATAAACAAGTCCCCCTGGAAGTTTAGTAATACAGAAAATGTTTTGATTTCCTTTTTTTACTTCAATATTCACTCGTCAAATTGTGAAGTGTCTGCCAGCTCTATGAATGAATATAAAAGAACAAGCAAGCAATATTATAGACAACTTAGCTCAAGAAGGTTCGTAAATATAGAACCTGGGTCTCTGGGAGCAGCCACAGAGAACAAAGGCCAGTGGGGAGTCAATAAATACTGTTATCGCTCACATCTATATGATAATCTTATCGATTTCACCCTCCGCCAACAGCTATTATCTTGAGCAGAGGAATCCTAAAGGCACCTCAAGACTGGCAAGAGGTTAATAGAGGCTATAAACGTTTATGGTGGGGGGAAATATATGCGATAGTCAATATTACTCACATAAGACGTAGGAAGGGTGCCCGAGTGACAAGAAATTTCGTTATGGAATACATCAAGAAAATACTGAATACCGGGAAATATATGTGGCAACAATTTACCAGTAAACATGTGTGCCTAACTTAAACAAGGCAGATTCTGTGTAAACAAGGCTGATTCTGTTCAAATATAATCAATCTCTTTTTAACCTATACCCCTCCACTCCGATGACGAAGTTCTCATTCTATTCCTTCTTCTTGAGACTTTTATTCAGCTTGGTTGAGACTTTTCGGACTCAGGGAATCAATTCAGCCTTAATTATCCCTTAACTACTACTACGTCCTTCCTTAGCTGACCTAAAATACGTGGTAGCCGCAAGAAGATGGTACAAATGAGGTCTTCGTGTTGGAGGAGTTAACTGCCTACCGATAAACACTAACATCCTGAGTACAAAGGCGAGGCGAGGAGAGGTCAGTGACAGTGTGGGCTGAGCGGTGAGTGTAATGAGAGGTGCGTGTTTATGGGTAGTGGCCTGCGTGGTTATGAAGGTGGGGCTGCGTTGACAAGCACCCCTAGAGCCGGCAGTAGCGACGCCCTCTACCTCTACACACTCCACCATTTGACACGGGACAACTCCACCACTCTGGCTCCCTATTCACGACACTGCTCGGCTTTGTGTGTGTGTGTAGTAAATATGTCCACATACCATAGTTTAACAATGTGACCAACCATCAGTATCTCAGTTATGCCGACACTCTGTAGTCAGTTCGCCCCAAGAAGGCCGGACGGTGTAACAACATTGCAACGGTGCCAAGTCTCTCATATTCCCAGGCCTCTACTCTCATGCAATACCGGTTCACACTTCCCTCACAAGCACTGTATCCCGCCCCACTCATGCAACACCCAGGACTCAAACTGCTGCCCTCCTGACGTCTACACACATTCCTGCATGCAATACGGCTGTGGACATGACCCGGGGCGCCTTGCATGCTGGTATTAGGGGTCCTCTCCACCCAGATGTACCAATGGTGTTTTAGTACCTGAGATAAGGGCAAGGTCTTCACAGCTTCAGATTAAGGTACTTTGGTAGCTCGCACTGTCCACCCTACGGTTACATTCATCCCTCTGCTGGATAAAACAACATGGCGTCAACCAGAACAACTTATTTAAGGACGATAGCAGTAGTTCAAGGGTTAATATCTCTATGTGTAATAGTCACAACTCTACCAACGGTGTTACAGTAATTATTAAACAAGACATCAAGACCAAGAGACTTAGATGAATGTCCGCAAATCACCTTGACAATACCACTTCTAATTATAGTATGGGTAGCCAGCTTTGAAATTACAATATCAACAATTGTAAAATCTGATAACCGGTATAATCCGAAGTCTCATCAACGATTTAAGAATGAATGTTAGAAATGGTAATCAAACTGACAGCTAGATAACAGATAAGAGAATGGATATATTTAATTCAGGAGGTTTAGTGGTCATACTGCAAGTTAATTTTGAGACAAGGTGAACTTCAGCCATGCCAACCTGACCTTATACCTGTCACCCCCTAATTATGGAACTGAAGGTCACTTAATATATACTAATAAGGTTATGTATACTGGTACTTTATTAGCGGCTGCTTTTTCAATGCAATGTCGTATCCCACACCACTACATAATTTCACTACTAGTCGAGTGATTCAAGGCAAGTTACTTAGGCCTATTACTGACTTTTTTTTTTTTTTATGAATAACACAATTCCAACTACCTATCGCACTTAAAACAGAATATGTCAGGGCCCACGGCTTACGATTAAGGTCTGTTAACTTTGACTTCTAAATGCTGTCAAACTAATACAAGTACCGTAATGATGATATCCAGCTATAGAAAGCTAACGGTGAAAGACAACGGAAAGCTACTAGCAGTATGAAAGTGAGAGACTGATTACAGCAAGTGTTCCTGGCAGCACATCATTAACCCTCTCTCTCACACACACAAAGCTCCTCACATTAAACTCGGCACACAACAGTCAAATGCACACTATTTTTCATGATCACTGATGATGAATTTGTCAATCACCCAAGCCCACTCTAAAGCAAACACTGGAGGCACCGTGATTAGAGTGTCAGTGTGCTCAGTATGAAGGTATCCGCTGAAGTGTCTCTGCTGTCCCTGGCGGCGTGTAAGAAGTACGCTGAGAAAGTCTAGTCTGCTCATTTCCTGCACTGGAGATACAGCCGCATACAAAAATTTCCGTTCTTCCTTCTCTCAGTAGCTCATTGCATTATTTTTTATAGTTAAGAGTAGTCAGTTGAAAAAAGAAGAAGACTATTTAACCAAACAGATTATAGTGACCACATATTACCTTACCCCAACATGATAAGGGTTACCGAAGGTCTGGAGGAACTGAGCTTTTGCAGGCGGCTGTACCATGGTTCGTAATGCCAGTGTGTGGGTATGACTTAGCGCCTGCTCTGGTATTTTGCGGGCTGTAAGGAGTGTGCCAAGTGTAAAGCAGCCTAATCTATTGTAACCACTAAAGACAGCATGATTTGTGATGTCAGTATGAAGCTATCTGTAGTTGTTGTGGAGTCTGCAAGTGTCAGACTGCCTACATTATTGCTACCATCGATGCCACCATGGTTCCTAGTGTCAATATGAAGGTGGCCTATCTAGCAGTGCCTCCCCTGGTCCTCTGCGGGGTTGTAGGGAGTGTGGCAGTGTGGGGATGGGTGAAGCCACGGCGATGGTGGGGTGGCGTCAGACTCAACAAGTTGCCCGATATCGCCACCAATGCCACCACCTCCCTCAATACTTGCCGCACACCTCTGTCAACCTGCACCAACACCGATCATAAACACTTGCTACCTACCACTCTCCCTTACAGTATACCCTGATTATCAAATCTATGCTCACACTAGCCTACGCCCCTTCCACGGAAACTCACGTCTCCTTCACGCAACCTCAAGTCCTTTCACACACACACACACACACACACACACACACACACATACACACACACACACACTTCTCTTAAAATTTTCTACACACAAAAGAATATCAGTTATTTCCCGAACACACACAAACGAACTCTTACATAAGGTATATACCGTATTTTTTTTGCTTTTCGAGTTCCTCGATTCATGTAGTGTCTTTAATTCACAAAGCTTCAACTTAGGGCAGTGTAACATTTCCTAACCCCAAACTCAGCAAAAGCATCAAAGCACCAATTAACACATCCCATCTGTCCAAATCACACTTCCTTACATTCCTCTTCAACATACTTTTTACATAAAATTGCATGTACTCTCACTCTTTCCCACAACTCCACCAGTTCTTTCAATTCACGTTAAACATTTTTTTTTTTGTTTCATTATACAGTCGCAGCCTTTGACTCTCCTCCAACACACTGGTCTCATCCACATCTTATCGGTACCTCCATGCAACCTTACAACCCAACCTTCCATATCCTCCCTCTCTCCCTGACATTTCCTTCCGCTAAACAACACCCCTCTCATCTCTGTCATGTCAGTCTACCCGAACATCCTATACATAACTATACTTCTTCATGTTATTCCTCATCTAAAACACATCCTCTTCACCCTACTTCTATGCTATCCAACAGCAAACTCAACTCACCCAACCGCTTCCCTCTCTCGCTGCCCAGCAATACACCTCTCAATTTACAAACATTCTTCTCCTTTTTAACTTTAAGATCACAGTCTAATCCCTATGATGACACTTCACATCCATTTCATCTTAACATACAATCCATCTCACCCTATAGTCACACTTCCTCAAGCTACCTTCCAAAACATCCCTCTCCTCCTACTGGCATACTATCCTCCAAACATCACAGTATCCTTCCTCATACTTGCCTAATATTACCATTACAATCGTCCCACCATCTCATCCTGACCTTACCCTTCTATAGAGTTTTTCTAACAAATACAGATTCACTACAACCATTCACGCCTAAACACATACCGGGTGCACAGCCCTCTTCCTTCCGCCTTGGACTATTTCCCATATTAGCACGCATATACTGTATTTCCAAACACTTTCATTATCTTGCATTCTAACACAGTTTCCATCCACTCTATTTTATTTCCCAACAAGCATTTCTTTCCATCCAATATGCCTTTCCAGTCCTAACATATATATATTTCCACCCAATTCAACTTATCCGCAATTCTAACTCGCATTTATTTCCATCCATTTCGCCTTATCACCAATTCTAAGACCCACACATTTCCACTCACTTCAGCCTATCTCCCATTCCAACTCGCACCTCTCTCAATTTCCCCTTATCTCCAATTCAAAGACCCACATAGTCACCCACATTTCCACTCACTTCAGCCTATCTCCCATTCTAACTCGCACCTGTCTCTCAATTTCCCCTTATCTCCAATTCAAAGACCCACAAAGTCACCCATATTTCCACTCACTTCAGCCTATCTCCCATTCCAACTCGCACCTATCTCTCAATTTCCCCTTATCTCCAGTTCTAAGACCCACACATTCACCCATATTTCCACTCACTTCAGCCACTCTAACTTGCGCCCATTTCCACCAGTTTTGGCCTATCTCCCACACGCACAGAAATATCAGGGAATAATATCTTCTGAAGCAACCCAGCCAGCGACGAACGAACAACAACGCGGCCCCGGAGGTTGAGGTAAGATGCGAAAAAAATTTAAACTATGCCCTATGACGATGCAGTTCCGCGCACATTTTCTGTCTTACTTGTTTACCAGAATTTAATTTGTGGACCTGTATCATGTGGGGTAATTGTCCAAAAGTTGCCCCGGTGTCAGCGTTTATCACAACATTACGAAGGATTTCCACCGGTTCTAAAGTTTAAGTACAGATCAGGTAACAACGGTGAATGAACATGGTAATATGAGGCAGGCTATATAAATTTTCTGCTTATTACAGTGACAGGATCTCTCATTGACGTGCGTAATACCAGTGAGTACAGAGCTCTGAATAAATTACAGCATCTAGGTTAAAAGAAAGCTGACTATCGTGCATCACTTAATAAATGCTGAGAATTAATAGATTATGGAAAAGAAAGAGCAAAACATACATATGATAAAAAAGAATAATATAAGAAGTACGTACTGATGATAAAAAGAATTAATATATAAGTACACACACCAAAGAATAACAGTTACACCGCACAATAAAAGCCGAGATATCTGTAAGACATTTCGACGACACATTACCACAAAAATAAATGCGATTTTCTTTTTTTCTTTTTTTTTCTTAAGCTTCTACTGACGTATCACTAACAACAAACAGTATGACCTAAAACCCAGAATACTGCTGACATTTCAGAGCCACTCAGCAGCTCTTGGTAGTAAAGTTTGTATGTGATGAAAAATACTGAAAGGTGATGGTGAAATGCTTCGTTATATCCAGCTTCAGGGATTTCCGGAATGTAAATGCAACTGTAAACACTTTTCCGAAATGATGTGAGGCCGTGAAAGTGTCCGGGAGTGAGGGGGAAGGGAGAGCGTAGCCTCCCTCACCCCCACCCACCTCTCTCCCCCCTCAGCGTACTTTGTTTACCTCTCTCTGCACTTGGCGCGAGTTGCTCACACACACCACACACACACACACTCACACACACACACACACACACATCGTACCTACTTCACATAATCACTACACTTTACACACAACTACTATGCTTCTAGCTTAGAAGGGACACCAAACTTTTCCACGTCTACCGCAGTGAGTAAAAATGACAGTGGAGCGGGTAAGAGTTGTGTGGTGGAGGGGAGAGAAGGGGGGGTTGCTGGAGCCGCATGCTGCCTCTCCCTGCCAGCTGACCCGCGCCTTCCTACCTGAGAGTAGAGAGAGTATCCAGAGTTCATGTTGAGGTCGAGGGCTTGGGCGTTGTCCTGAGGGGCCGCAGCCAAGACGTTGCTCCTGAGGGCTTGGCGTTCGGCGTCCTCGCGAGGTTTGGACGCGGCGCCGCTGGTAAGGGGGACTCCGCCGCTCGCACAATCGTACATAGCAATACACTATCCTCTAACCATCACTACACAATACACTTCTCACTCCAGGGTGAGGGCACTCTCCCTACGTTTCCTGCACAGTGCCAATCAAGATCATGTACAGACACACCAGTGCTGAGCCCAGCTAGCCACGCAGACAAGGGATGCTGCTGAGCCGAGCACAAGTCCACTCTCTTCGGCGACGTGGACAACACTGAGGCACGGCGTGGTGGTGGCGCGGTCCATTCTTCTCTAGCGGGGGAGAACCCTCGCTCCTCTCTGCTCTGGCATTATCTCCCTCTGTATATCTCTATCACTTAAGGCGTTGCTACCGCTGATCACCATCTTTCCAGCATGAAGGGTACTCCAGCACAGAAGAAATCACTAAGTGTGTCTGAAGGTGGGGTAGCTGGGAGAGGGGAGCCACAGACAGACAGACAACACCACGTGGAATGCATGCCATGGTCCAGGTTACCTACAGGACATCCACCAGCATCACCACCACACACACTCATGATTACCACGGGGAATATTATGTAGTGATATCCTTACAACCGATATATTAGAGCATAATAAGAGTATTTTTCCGAGTTTACCCTGCTTATGGACCTACTTTTTCACGTGGGATGCTGCAAATTACAATACATGAATGAAATAGTAAGCGGTGACTCCGACAAGCATGAATCAAAATTAAAGAGCAAAACAGAAGCGTGCCAAAGTTTAAAGTCCCACCGTGGCAGGGCTGGGTACAAGAAGGTACAGGTTACATAGACGTGCGGAAAGGGTTCTGTAACTGTGAATCGACACAGGAGAAACAGGAGGATGTGCGTTTACTATAGTTTTCATCTTGACCCTGATATTCGTCCTTCAGAGGCTTGTTTCACGTAGCTCAGTCGCAGAAAAAGACCTCCACATTCTTTCCACAACTATTCTTCGTGACTAGCTTCATATTTTAGTGTTGATCTGTTTCTACTGCGTAACATTCAAGATGGAGGGAAGGTAATTTGGGCCAAGATAGAGTAAAATGAGTATATAACCAACACTAATGCTTTATGGTCATTTTTAAAGAGAACCCAATCGAACCTAATTTCACCTAATTATCCTTACCTAACCTAACCTACCTAACCAAACAAACTATGGAATCCAATATTCGAAGTCTTTCATATGCAAACAGACTGAAAAAGATTACATTTGCACTCACAAGAAAGGCGTCGAGTAAGGGGAGATTCAACTTAAGTGGATGAAAGGAATAAATAAGGGAGTAATTAGCAAGGAGTTAATAGTGAGCAGACAGGAAAGAACTCAAACTGAATAAATTCCGTTTTACTAATTAGATAAGTTGGAACTGGTTTGTTAATACAGTACTGGACGAGTGGAATAAGCTACCTCTTTGTACAAGCGCTCGTGTGCGATTTGCCACAAAGGTGTAGGAAGTTACTCCACTGTGCAGTATTTGTGATAAGTGGGTGCATACGAGATGTGGTATTAGAGGTAGATTGCGAGATAATGCTGATTTCGTGTGTGCGGTGTGTCGGGGAGAGCATACAGAGATTGTCAGGCGTGAAAAGATCGATGTTGCTAGCGAGACTCTTAAGTGATTTTTTTTTTTTTTAGGGGGGGATGTTGGTGGGTGGGGGGGGGGGTGGGGGGGGGGGACTGAAGTTCTATCTCTGTGGCCAGGACAAGTAGTGGCTGGAGGGAGTTCATGGAGTTCTTGCCACTCCTGACACTGAGTGGGCTCTCCCTCTGTGCTAAGAGATCCTTGTATGCGGCATGTGTTAGGAGTGTACTGCTGTTTCCTAGTGAGACTTCGGGGTAATGGAAGTGGATAGTCGCAGACTCAAATGTACAGAAATGACAACGATTAGATGGATGTGCAGAGTGCCCCTGAATGCGAGGCCTTGGAGGACTAGGTTTACAATTAATGAGATGAGAGGAAGGAAGGGGCTGGGGTGTACTGGCGTTGTGATGCGAAGGGGTAGATTGAGATGGTCTGGGCATGTGAAGAGGGTGGAAGATGACAACTGGGTGCGGAAAGAGAGAAGTGTGAACGATGGGGGTTGGGTTGCGAGAGTAAGACCGATAAAGATCTTGGACGAGGTCATAGATCGCGACCTCAGAGATAAGGAACTGAATTGGGAGGCTGTCAGAGATCGAGCAGCGTGGAAAGCGGCCTTTAGGTGACCAAGGGCAACGCATTCAAGCATGCTGTAAGCCAAGAAAACTGTACCAGTAGCGCTGCAGACGGAATGGGGAAAAACAAAAATGGTGCAGTTGTGTATAACAAGAACAACATCAGCAACAAAAGGAATTAAGTAAGTAATGACTGCTATGAGTGAGACAGGACTGTGGCCAGACACGATGGAAGTAGGATGGGTTGATAGGAGCTGAAACAGTGACAACCTATCCCGGTGCCCCCGCTGGCTGGCCCTTGTCTGAACACTGCAGGGGGCGGTGTTGGGGAGCAAAACAACTGTTCCTACACCAGGCAACACATTTTTTTTTTTAAGTGTAGTTACCGCGGGGAAGCCAAGCGTAACTACCCACACCCCACACCCACGCCCACCCACGACTTGAATGACATCCCATCTTCCAAAAAAATATTAGCACATTTAAATGGACAATGTAAAATTCGCGTTTCATTCCTTCATTACGATAACGTCTATTGTATTCCAGTCTTGCCCCAGTACCTGTGAGATATCCCAGCCTCTGTGACCCTTGTGGCCTGATATCAATACCGTGAACTGTGTGAAAGAATTATACATGTGACGACGATGTTTACAAGGATGATGCAACGGTCTGACATAATAAACATTTCCACAT
>JAGKTI010003445.1:40799-57527 GCA_018397915.1 Birgus latro
AAAAAAAAAGAAACAAAAAAATATAAAACAAGAACAAAAAAAGAGGAGAAAAAAAAAAAAGAGAGAGAGAGAGAGAGAGAGAGAGAGAAAATAAGCAAAGAATGAACTCGTCGACAGGAAAATAAAATAACAAGAGGACATTACAAGCAATTACACTTGAGAGAGAAACATGAAGAGGAAAACATGGTAGGAGGGAAAATGATAATAACCAAGGAGATCCGCACGCCATTCTCAGCAGGCAGGCATAAAGAACCCGTATTCTCGTCGGGTTAAGGAGGCTCCCTAACACCTCTTCCTTAGCGATTCATTTTTGGATATGGCTGGTTAATATCCTTTTGTACGTTATTTATCCAAAGTATGATAATGCTCTTAGAAGGATTTATAGAACCCTCAGTAGGTCAGTATGGTGTAATGAGCTAAATAAATCGCTAAGGAAAAGGTGTTAGGGAGCCTCCTTAACCGACGAGAAAAGAGGCCAAAAAGCACAGAGCTAGACCACAAACCACTTCACTCCGAGGACGTTCTACCTGAGTTTGTTCTTGTTACCTCCGGGCGATCTTACTGAATTCTCTCTCTCTCTCTCTCTCTCTCTCTCTCTCTCTCTCTCTCTCTCTCTCTCTCTCAGCAACTTGTAATTCAGTGGTATTATCTTGGTGCCAGTCCCTACTTTGCGTTCCGACCTTTAACTAACGGTGGACAAATTTACCTCGTCATTCGTCCTACCCATATATTTTACGCAAGTTTTCGTGTAAATAATTTCACTTTCTGGACACGCAACAAGACAGAGACAAGCTTATAATAATGTCACCTACCCCAGGCCTCCTCTCAGGTAAGATGCAGAAAGCCACCAACACTTACCTGGGAAAAAAATAAATAATAATAATAATAATGAATTATATAAAAAAAAATACCGTACAACACTCCAACGCCAACACTCGCCTGAATAATAAATAAATTGAATAAATAAATAAATAAATAAATAAACGTGAAGATGATATAGCGGCAATGCACTAGAAATTTACTACCAATTTCAACACAGCGAGATAAAATCGTTCGCTCTTAAAGGTTGGAACTAGTGGGTCGGACGAAACTCAGAGATGACCACCACAGAAGAGATGATTTCCAAATACTTAAATCATTTCTTGGGGGTCGAATTTGCGTGCCAGGTGTAGATTTAACCAGGTGTGTACTGAAACAGGTGTAGACTCAGCCAGGTGTAAACTCAGACAGGTGTAGACTCATAATAACCTTGTCAAAATCCATAGGGGCAGAGGAAAATACCTGGAGCAGCTTAAATATCCACAAGGCAAGATTTCGAAACCTGTCTTCTCTATGACGTTGTAATAGTAATTTTAACACGATTTCGTTAAACAATTTTTCTGTAAAATAATTCCTCAAGGTATTTTATTTATTCATTTTATTTATTTATTTATACTTTACTTATTAACTTTATTTTTGCAACTTAAACTACACACTGTCTGAGACTCACAATCGGTTACTGATAAATTAAAAATAACTGCTACATACTATTGTTTCATAAAATCCTTTAGGGTACTTATAATTAGAGTCATTCTAAAATCCCTCCTTATTTTTGTAACTTTATACTTCCCTTGTAATTAATATACTGAACTCAGACATCAATTTAATCTTAATATAAATCATGTAAAATATTCAGAAACAGACATTTTAATGGGGGTTATCTCTGCGCTCGCACCGACCCTCCCGTTCCAACCTTTAGGGTGGGCAAACTCGTACTTCACATTTTCCTACATCACTGAACAACTTTACTCAGCTTGGGAGATACTTTTTCAAACAATATACGTTAGAAATATCCTTCACCGAGCCTTCACTACCAGACGTTTCCCATAAAGCGACTAAAATCATTTGGATATAATAATAACAATAATAATAATAAAATAATAATAATAATAATAATAATAATAATAACAATAATAATAATAATAACAACTAGAAAGCGCTCAACCTCCCCATTGCCACTGCTATTAAAAAGGATCCGGATCCGCCATTAAATGTAATCAATTCTTTCTTAGTCCGTGGCCCACCTTTCCACAAAATTTCATTGGAATTCAATGAGAAGTTTTGGACACATTGTGCAGGATACTCCGGATCCGCATCCGGCCCAAAATTTAATCATTTATTCCATGACCCATGGCCCACCCTTCCACAAAATATCATCAAAATCCGTTCATAACTTTTTGAGTAATCCTGCTAACGGACAGACAGACAGACGGACAAACAAACGCGGGGGAAAATATTACCTCCTTGGTGGAGGTAATAATAATAATAATAATAATAATAATAATAATAATCCGAATGAATATATAAAAACATAAGAGAAGTTATACAGACAATATGCAATGCGGTGATTCATGATAACAATGGGTAAGAAAAAAGGCCAATATGATGATGATGATGACAAGCTTCCCAAACATAACTGTGCCGGATAGGAACACGGATGTAAGAACCGGCAGGAGAGCAGGAGTGCAATTTTGAGCAAGACCTAGAGGCGGCGTGTATGGAGACAGGAGCATAAAATTCGTGTGGCAAACGAATGCACGACTTTCCAGGCGTTCAGGTAATACAGGTAATATCCCCAAGCATCATTAACCCGGAAACTAGGCAGGTAAAAGGAAGTGATGAAACTAGGTATGGATATTAGTTAAAGAGGACACAGGTGGACAAACTCAGGTGGGGGTGAAGGTGGCAGGTGAGAAGGGAGAGGGGTAGAAAAACCAGTCAAGGAAGCATAAGAGAAGCACCAGCAGCAAGGAAGCAGCTTTAGAAGCACCCCCATTAGCAAAAATGAGAGTCATGGGATCGTGAGATGTGGGAATCATGAAGACAGGAGCATGACCTTTGTGGCAAAAGATTTAATAATAATAACAATAATAATAATAATAACAACAGATAATACTAATAATAATGATATACAGGATAATGATAATAATTATAACAATAACTAGTTACCTATTCAAATGTAGCCACAATAAGTAGGCTTCTCCACTGGTTTTATAAGAAATATCTAATATAAACAAGATCTGAAGACCCTAAGGTAACTTCTTGTGTAACATCAACAGGATCTGAAGACAAAGGTGTCGATGAACGCATGTGTAAATTTTACCTTTGTCTCAATATCTGGGTATCTGCACGCCTAACTGTATCCAAATTCCTTTCAGATCATAAGAGGGACCACAGTTATATATCTGGAAAGTTACAGCTTTAAGGTTTTTGTGTTTTTCTCTTAAACGTGTTGCAAAGAAAAAAAAATGGCCAGATTTGAAATCGGTACTTTCCACCAGGCTAAATGGCAAAATATTAAGTCAAATTTATTCGGCAAGATCTTTATCACATGATTTTCAACCAACTTGCTGTAACTCGGTTAGTTCTGAGATATTTCAATTTCAAATACAGTATGCCATTTTCAGAATAAAAATGAGTACATCACCTTCAAAAATGAGACAAGGTCATTTTTATTTGGCACGAGGAGCTGGGTTACTCAAGTGTAATAGCAACAAGATCGGGGAAAAAAAAGTGGGGAAAAAAATACTGACGAAAACAAGAAGCTTTGCCATAACTACACCCCTTTTATTCTAACTTGCCTATAAATCTCCATGCCTGCATCTTGAATGCTGAGTTATAACAGGAGATTAACCTTAGAATTTGATGCTGGTAACGATGAAGTGCTATGGAAAGGATGTAGAACCATAGTATTTTTTTCTGAGAGTGACCTACCTAAGCTAAATAAAAAAAAAAAAAAAGGAGGGGGGGGCGTAAAAGACATACAATATTCTCGTTAGCTCGTATATAATTTGGAAGCAAAAAAAAAAAAAATGAAATCATGAAGGAAGAATCAGGTCGTTAATTGGAATAAACAAACTCCACTGATGTAAGCAGTAAATAAATAAATAAATATCAGTGTGGGAATCCTAACGGGTGAAACTTGTACAGAAAGTGGCCAGTCTCTATCAATTTCTTTTTTACTTTTTTATTTTATTTTTTATTTCGTCTGCAGTAACTTATAGACAAATTCATATACTCTATACAGCAGTGCCAGCGTTATCTACAAAGCTGATTTCCAGTTTCTCTCAATTCACAGTCCCAGATATATGAAAAAGATTAAGCACTGCATTTTGGAACACAGACCTAAAATTCACAGTACCAGATATATGGAAAAGACGAAGTACTGCATTTTGGAACATACACCTACATGCATAGAAGTCCAACGAAATTATCTGGGAATCAAGAGGTTTATCAATCCGAGAATAAAAAAGGAAGGTACTGTATATGTTATCAGCAGGTATCAAAATATTTACAGCACACATAACTAAGCTCCTTTTACTTTAACTCGGCCCAGATTTTCGTCCGTTTGTTGCTCATTTCACGCAGCTCCGTGCCAGAAAGAGACAGTGCTACCGGTCTACATACATCCCATAGCATTTCTTTGTGACCAGCATCAAAATCTAGTGTCAATCTTTTCTTACGACTCAGCATTCAAGATAGCGAGATGGTAATTTTAGGCCACGTATAAAGAGTATAATAATCTCGTCACTCAGTTACGGCCATTTCTCAGCATGCGCCATTATATTGCCCACTTCTATTCAGGTAACCAGGTATTAGCAAGGCCGGCAAAGGTATTTAATTAGCGTATGCATCAAAAGCTGGCCGACGCACTTCACAATACAGACAGGTAAAATTGTCACAGAGCAGTACCGAGCTGAAGGTGTGTTTAATTTTCGGTCTCCTCTTTGTCCTCCTCCTCCTCCTCCTCCTCCTCCTCCTCCTCATCATCATCATCATCATCATCATCATCATTATCATCAATCACCATCATCACCATCATCATATGGTAGGTGGGATCCAGTAAAGAGGAAAAATGCAAGTAAGAGTGCTATATTAATCATCATCATCACCAGCATCATAATATCTGGACCAGTATAAAAAAAATAAACAAAAGTAGAAGAGCTATAACCATCATCATCATCATCATCATCAGCCGGTAAGCCAAAGCACATTACTATCCACTGGGCCAGGCTGACAGGCTCATAGGAAAGCCGTGTTATCGTCCCCAAAAGCCGGACGGAGAGAGCAAAAGTTGTGAACGGCTGGCAGGATTACTGAGAAGGGAGGGTGGGGGTGAAGGGATGGGACTGGGGAAGGAGGGGAGGGTGAAGGAATGAGGCTGGAGAAGGGGGGGGGGAGGTGAAGGGATGGGGCTGGGGAAGAGGGGGGGGGGGGGAGGGGGGTGAAGAGGGGATGGATGTATGGAGAGAAGGAGGGGAAAGGGCGAGTGGGGAAGGGGAGATGGCGTGTGGAGGAAGGAGTGAGTGGAGAGAGGGAAGTGGCGAGTGAGGAAGAGGAAACGATAAGCAAGAAATGATAAATAATGATTGAGAGAGGAAGTGTGGTGAGGTTAACGGATGGGGTGAGTGGATGAGAGGTTAGGGGAGGGGGGCAGGGACGGCACGGGATCGGGAGGTTGGGATAGGATGTACAGTGTGAAAAAATAATAGTGAAAATATAATAATAATAATAATAATAATAATAATAATAATAATAATAATAATAAAGCAACGATTAACTATCAAGGTAATGAAAGGTGTGGAAGCTGAAAGTAAATAAGGAAGGAGGAAAAGGAGGAGGGGGATATAGGAAAGCGTGGGCTGGTAATGGGCCACGAAGTAATGCACAATGGCTATAAAGGCCTTGGGTGGTACAGGGAAGGGAAGAGGGAGGTATGCAAGGGAAGGTAGGTCAAGGAAAGGGGGGGGAGGCGCCAAAGATTAGTATGGGGAGGAAGAGACTGGAAGGAGAAGGTGACTAAGATTAGCAAGGAGACGAAGGGACTAGAAGAAATTGCCAGACATTAGGAAGAGGAGGAAAGGACTGTGAGAAAGCGTAAGAATGAGACACACAGAAGGGGAGGTGAGGGAACAGGAAGTGGATCTAAGAAACAGAGCTCGTCCACCTTAAGGATATAGAGCCGTAGTGAACTGTTAAAGGAAAGACACGTCATGCTAAAGTGGGGAAGAGGGGAGAATGAAAGAGTGCTGCGTGGAAGAGAGCAAAACAGCACGTATAAGAAGAGAAGAAGACAAGTGAAAGAGAGCATAACGGTGGATAACAGTGGGAAAAGAGTGAAAGAACGCAGAATGACTGCATGGCAAAAGAGTGAATGTTTATAGAGTGCAGAATGGATAGGAGAGGTGAAGAAATAGGAGTGAATTATATGGCACAGAAGAGTGAAAGATAAAGAACACAGGGAAGAGGAAGGGAAGCGTGGAGTAGAAGAGAGAGTGGGAACAAGGAAGGAAGAGGAAGAGTGAAAGAAAAAGGAAGTCAAACTGGAAAGGTGGGAATGAAAAAAAAAATCAAGGGAGAAAAAAGGGAGAGTGGAAAAGAGGAGGAAAATGGACATAAAACGAAGGGAGGGAGGGTGATGATTAAAAAAAAAAAAAACATGCATCAGAGAGAGAGAGAGAGAGAGAGAGAGAGAGAGAGAGAGAGAGAGAGAAATATCTGAGGTCACACTAAACTTTACCCACATGACTAGCAAGGAACATGTACCCTTCCCTGTTACCAGTCTGGCCGGGGACGAGGCACACCAGGCTTCGTGCTCACAAATGCCCCAGAAAAAATACAAAAGAGCACAGCATTTATTTTTATTTTTTAATTCCTGCTGACACCAGACGATTTTACTCTGCTGGAGAGGAAGAGATTTTTTTTTTTTACTTCACATTAACATACAGGTATTTCTCGAAATGGAAATATCAAGTACATACCTCATTTACTCCTTGAAACAGGGGACGTATTTTTTTTCTACTTATTCTTGCTAATTCCAGGCGATTTTTTTCAGCTTAGGAGAGTGCCCTTGTAGTGAAGGGATAATTTAATGAAGGCTCTATCTAACTCCTTCAATTGAAAAAAGTCTCTCCAAAGTTTACTAAATCGTCTGGTGGTGGCATTAGGAACAGAACAGAAGTAGAGGGCTCATCACCACCATAATTATCACCACCAGGATTTATCGTTAGGAACACCACTTCTCTTCACCATTTTTATCACCACCAATAATCTGTGTGTTCAGTACTACACACACTACAACTTTTCTCCTCCTCCTCCTCTTTCCTCTCCTTCTCCCTCTCCTTCTTCTTTGCCAAGGCTGCTCTACTCACCACGATGATCATCACTACCCTAATCAAGATCTCACCATTCGCCACCTCCCACTTCCAACTCCATCATCACCATTTCAGAAACGTCAGCTTCACCACTACTCTCCCTACAATCTTCACATCATCATCCTCCATCTCACATCAACCATTCCAGTAACAGATGTCGTAAATCACCCCTACACAATGTTCCTCTGACCACCCTAATATTAACAACTTCATTATGAGAACATTTCATATTTTTTTTATCCTTTATCCACTAAAAAAACGAAGATTTAGACTATTCAGTAGCTTTATAACTTCCAGGCGTCATTACGAAGCTGAATAAAATCGTCTGGAGGTGGCAAGCACGGACTTAACACGTCATTGCAGTGAAGGGGTTGTGATTCTCCCTCCCCCCCCCCCAATACCATGAGTCGTAAATCACGCCTAACCAATACACGTGTGGCTACCATACCATTAACTGTATTGGTCTGACCGCCACATAACTCATCCCCTTACAGCCCTGCCATCTTATCTCCCTTATCAAGCCCCACAACCTCACCATCACCACCAGGATTTACCACTCACTCCACCAACACCACATCCACTCACTCCACCAATACCACTTCCACTCACTCCACACCAACGCCATTTCCACTCACTCCACCAATACCACTTCCACTCACTTCACCAATACCATTTCCGCTTACTCCACACCAACGCCACTTCCACTCACTCCACCAACACCACTTCCACAGCACACCCAATCACCTCTCTACTGTCCACATATTAGGGAAAGAACAGAAAAACTTGGCATCAATATTACCTCCCCAAAAAAAACAATATTAAAAAAAAGGAAAAGAAAAAGAAGTAATGACAACAATATTACGTTCCCAAAACAAACAGACAAAATGATACAAGATGCCGAAAGAGTACACAGAATTTCATGACAATAACAAAACAATCATAACAAATACAATGAATCCCTTATACTAACGAAAACAAACATAATTCACACACTAACGGCATTATACGGTTCACAAATAACTTCAACTTTACCTGTGATGCTTTAATTTTCCTTTAGATATTTCATGTCTTAGATCTGTATATTTAGTTCTTAATGCTGAACACTAAAACACCTTCTGGCGATCAACAATATCCACACACCAGATAATAAACTGAATATGTATGGCATTTGGCTCTCTGTTATCTTGTTTTTGTTTTTTTTTCCTTGGGAGGGAACAATTTTGTGGGTTCCTGGCATTTGGTTACTTCTTTCTTGCAATACAAAAAATAATATGGATTCAAAAATATCTTAATAATTTAATCTTAAACCTCTATAGGTTTTGAAGGACTGCACTATATTCCAACTAACACCAAACTATATTATAGACTTTAGAAGAGACCCATCCAGCCGAGAGGGTTAATCTGCGATGCCTAAATTATATCAAACTTCGTCTCTTTCTTCCCCAACTAATTTGTTTCTTGTCTCATTTTCCCGCCAACTGTTATTACACAAAAACTAATATTGTGCGTATCAGATCACTACACAAAAAGCTGAAACTAATGAAACGAACACGAAACAATTTGTATTTCTATCTGTTCTCGTCTGACGCACGGTTGAACGCTCAGTCGTTACATTATAGATGAGATTTGTTTGTTCACAGGGACCTCAAAACAAAATTACATACAATACTAAATACAGCAAAACAGTAACTTGGCCAATCAATATACGAATCAACGTATTTGGTAATCAGTTAATGAAGAGTTCTCATGATCTCTTTCCTACCAACTGGCTTTTCAGGTATTAAAATGGAGGACAGCCAGAGTGATGCACGATGAGGTAATGATAGTTCTGTCAATCTTTCTGAGAGGCAGTGTTATCTAGGAGTTACGTTTACTGGCGGCGTCAATTTTAATTATTAAATTCACATCAAAGGTAAACACAGGAGAATTAACACTGCCAAACACCAGGATATAAGTAACTGTTTATCCTTTAGTTTCTTCACACACACACATACAAAAGTAGTGGAAGCTATTGGAGACGTGACGAGGAGTGAGCAAAGTGGAAGAGTTGGTAGAGGGGTGAGTGACCTAGTTCTCATGGAGACTACCGTGGTACACACACACACACACACACACACACACACACACACACACACCAGTATCTCTCACATACACATTACACATCCCCACTAAACAATCAACACACTATACACACTCACGTCACATAGTACAGCACATACCCATTCGCCAAACTCTACACACTACATGCCCCTTACGTCACACACTACTCAACCTTCTGTCACACACTGCACACTTAAACATAACATGCTACACATCCTTACGTCGCACCACGTAGATTACACACTCACGTCACACCCCACACTCTACACCCCTACACGTCACATCCCACATTCTACACCCCACGAAGCACATCCCCACAAGCCACATATCACATGACATCCCCTCACCACACCTCATTTACAGACACGTCACCCTACCGTCACATCCCACACAGTACATCCTCTCCCTCTCACCCTACACACTACGCACCCTCAGAACACAGACCCTATTCTCTTCCGTTTGCGAGATACGTAACACCCATTCCTTAGCGATTTATTTTGCCTCTTACTCCTCAACATTTTCTAGTACGCTAATTATATTTCATTATTACCGACATAATTTACATCAATAACGTACAAATGGATACTATAACAGGCAGAATAAATCGCTAAGAAAGATGTGCTAAGAAATTTCCCAAGCTACTTAGAATACGACCCTCTCTCTAGTGATAAATTAATTATACTGAAAAGTCCCATCCCGTAATCTCGAGGGGTAAGACAGCTCCCTAGCACCTCATTCTTAGCGATTTATTCTTGGACATGGCACACTAGTAGTCTCCTGCAGGTAAAATATCCAAACTACACCGATGTTAAAATTACATCATCACTGTACGGAAGAAAATTACTGTGCGGTGCGGCAAATAAATCGCTATGGAAAAAATGCTTGACATACTCCTACCCTAACAAGATTACGACCCCAATGCCCGTATTCTTGTCCGCGTGGGAGCCTCTAACACTTCCCCTTTTGCGATTTATGCTCCACCTTACTATTTTTTCTACGATATTTTCCTCTTTCTAATGGTGATATCAACTGGATCATTACCAAACCATGGACCATTAACCCATCAGATTAAAAAATAAACTAGTCACGAAAAAGTGCTAGAGGGCTTCTTTAATAGGCGAGACCACGGTCCCTACGACAGTGTGGTGGTGGTGGAGTCCTTAAATATCCTTTCTACAATCATTTCCTTTCAATACCGATACAGACTGGATCAATACCCAACCGGAAAACATCAATATGGCAAATAAAAACTAGTCACGAAGAAGGGAAAGTGGGGTTCCTTAACCAACTCCTTAAGACAGTGAGGTGGTGGTGGAGTCCTTACATTTCCTTTCTACAATCATTTCCTTTCAATATCGATACAGACTGGATCAATACCCAACCGGAAAACATCAGTATGGCAAATAAAAACTAGTCACGAAGAAGTGCTAGAGGGGAAGACTTCCTTAACCAACTCCTTAAGACAGAGTAATGATGGTGCTGGTCGATTCCTTAAAATCCCCTTCAGTATCTACCCCTTTTAATACCGATTTAGACTGGATTAATACCCAACCGGAAAACATCAATATACCAGATAAAAACTAGTCACGAAGAAGTGCTAGAGGGCTTCCTTAAACAACTCCTTAAGACAGTGTGGTGGTGGTGGAGTCCAGACGTATTGAGCGGGCCGACCTCCGCCACCGTGTCCTGCGTAACATGATCAAATATTAAAGAAAGGAGAGGCGAGGCAACAATCCATTAGCCAGCGGGGGCCCACAAGCCACACACGAGATTATCCAGCACATAAAGAATAAAATACGAGGGAGTTACACCTCACAAAACGACGGAACAGCCGCGCGCCACGCAACACCACACCCCTCCTCTCTACCGACACCCTCCCCCCTCGACCTGGTGTAATACGTAACACAGAAATACATAGCAGAGAAATATGGAACAAGAAAAATACGGATATACATTAGAGAGAAATATGGAACACGAAAAATACGGAATACAGAAATACATTACAGAGAAATACAGATCGCGAGAAATACAGTAAATACACGAGAGGTACACAGGACAAGAAATAGGTCATGCGAGAAATACATGAGAAACAGGAGAAATATCTAACACGAGAAATACACGATACGAGAAATACATAAAAGAAAAAAAACATAAGCTACAACACATGAAAAACACAGCATGTGAAAAACATAACACGTGAAATGTCTAACACAAAATAAATCCACATAAACATGACCAAACATCAAGGGAAAGAGAGGAAAAAAAAACAACATACATCAAGGAAGAAGTAACACAAATACCGAAAGAATTACTGTGATTTCTGTTACTGTATATCTGGACACCGAAAAAATAAAATAAATACAATCACTGCCTCCACCTCCATCTAATATCTCTGCTAAGTGGTTCTGGGCATGTAATAAACCTGTGTAGATATTCATACAGAGGAAACGCACGGGAAGGATCTACCACACACACACACACGGGGGAAAAAATAAACCCAGAGAATTAAAAGTGGAGGCCTACTGTCCTTGCCCCTCTCCCTCTAACATCTATATTAGTCCCGGGTCGAGTCGCCGCTTCTCTTAGATCACTGGGGCTTAGAGGGGCATATTTACAGGAACATCAAGGCTTAAAATGAACGTCAACATCACCGATTTTTAGTTAAATGTTTGACGTTCGTGACTGCACCCTTTCCCCTCCCAAGCACTGCCTTCGTCTTCTCCGCTGCAGAAATTTAAAGCTTCATATATCTGGTTCTTTCTCACGCCTATATCTTTAAAAAAAATACGATACAGATACACTAAATACATACGGAAATTATAATAACTCTTTCTTTATTTTCTTTACTACACATTCTACCTTCTTTCAAAATCTACCCCAAGAATACCTATCATATCTGAGTCTGCTTAGGTATACCCTCTGCTGCGCTCGTAACATATCTTAGCAGCAAAATTTCGCGTTAGGTACCCACACCAAAGCACCCGGCATATTAGGCAGCAATATTTATGTACTGGGAGCAATGACGCCTTGTTTAATTTAATGTAATAAGAAGATGAAGAGTAACAGAAAACTACTACTCGTCGACGATATACTGTGACATAAGCTTAAGTCTATATCACGCGGAACTGAAAGATTTTATAATGCAGATAAGGTAGTCTATACGTAACATTATACCGTATGGCTTGTTGGCCACGTTCGTACTTGAGACTGCTACTCGAGACCTAAGCGCAAGTTTATATTACTGAGCAGTGAAAGATTCTGCAGTGCAGGTGAGGCAAAGCATCCTACACGCAGCATTATAGAAGATGACTTGTAAGCCTTGTTCGTGGCAGTGAAAGATTTTACGATGAAGGTACGGCCAAGGATCCTATACGTAGCCTTACACTATATGACTTGTTGGCCATGTTGGTTGTGTGGCTGTGTGGGGCAGCTCCGCCACACGTGATGCCGGAATATCCCCATAATCCCCCCGCCAGCACCGCCTCGCCGCCCGCCCCCACGGCAAGACACCCCTTACCGCACCGCCCCGCACCACCAGGGTTCTTTACCAAGGTTCAGCGCGGCACAGTGCCAGTGTTAGCTTGCACTGGCACCGCTGATCCGCTCCACTTGATGGTCGATATGAAAATAAAGTCGGGGCTCGTAAACCACGTCTTAACGACCACACACCAGACATTACCACGCTTTAATCCTACACGCGCTACAGTGGCTCGCCCGGCACGACTCAACATGCAACAACCGACCTTACCCGGCCCGACTCAAGGCTCGATAACCCTTGCCTTCCCCTCCCTGCCGCCCTCACCCTCGCCCGTAATTGAATTTCACCTTTACGCTGTTTGTAAGAAAAGCCGCAAGTGAGGGGCGCGGGAGGAGATATTACAGTGGAGGTAAGTGGCGTTTGACGGGATCACTTTATGCCAGGGTAATATGGTGGTGGGGCTCACGAGGGCGGCAGAGGTGCTACAACATCCAGCACTGGGGAGGGTAAAACCGCTACCATCATCCACGTCTCACTATGTCGCCCCACAAATGCCTGGCTCCATCCCCACTCCGGCGTGAGGCAGGGAGAAGAGGAGTGAAGCTAGCGGCACGATGAGGTTAGGGCGAGGTAAGGAAGCGAGTGATGACAACAAAAATTTGTCGGACGAAAGGAAAAGCAATACATGAGCAGGACCAACCGATATCATTTTAGCCAATAACTTAGAAAATAGTCAAGTTAAGCTGCACATTAAATAAGAAACATGAGACTAAGAGATAAGCAGAGTCTGCATAAAGCCAGAGAGCTGTAAGCTTGGCAAGTAGGAAAAGACGGTAAAGGGAGGATACCAAGGCTGCAACGAAGACTAAGAAGCTCGATGGAATATAAAGAAGTTGCAGGAAAGGATAAATTATGTATACCTGTCATGTGCATACTGTGTCCTGGTACAAAGACTTCCTTGTGTATTCTAAATTTGAACGTGATGCTTCTTTCTCACAGTCTACTTCAGCAGTTTCTCATACATACTATCTACACAGCACTGTCACACATACTCTTCGAAAACACACACACACACACACACACACACACAAACACCTATCCTCATACTGCCAACAACATTCAAACATTCATTTTTCAAGAACATCTCTCTCTCAACCTCACATCCTTTCCAAACAACCCGTCTTGAGCACACAATACTCAGGTCATATCCACACATCCCACTTAAGTGTCCACAACCCTGCACATCACACAGCTCTCAACTACCGACACTAACACTCAACCTGCCTCAGCATCGTTTACACACCCTCAACAGTAACCCACATCCTCGTCAAAGAATTTACAGCGAGCATAAACACTCAAACCTCTCTCTTCTGGAAAATTACACCTATTCACTCAACGTTACTCAAATCATTTCACCTCGGTTCCCACAACCCCTTAACACCACGCAACATACTCCATCCATCTCACATCACACCTCGCTACACACTCTACCATCCTTCATCATCACCCTCCACACCCTAGATCTTCACACCAACAAACACACTTCACATCCCTTCACACCACCCTACATAATACATACTCCTATACACCCTACCTCTCCTTCTCCTTTGCCCAACCTACACGCCTTACAGAAAATAACTCCCTACACATCCCATCTCCGCTGCTTGTCTACACACCCCACCTCCACTACAGTACTTCCCTATACACCCCACCTCTACACTTCTCTACAAACCCTACCTCCGCTACTCTATATAACCCAGCTCCATTCCCTCCTACACCCCTCACTTCTTCACACTATCGTACATCCACTCATATTACTGGCCGTACTAAGCCTCCTGTCACACTCGATCTTTCCTTTACACCACTCACCGCACCCTCCACTCCCCTCTTCCTTACACACCCACTCTCCCTCGTCTCGTCCCATCTCACTACACCCCAACTCCTCGCATACTATCCCACTTCCCCTCACAAATAAATACCCTCTCTTTATATTTCACCTTCCTTCTCTCCTCCCCCCTAACCTCACTTCCTTGCTCACTATCCCACTTCCTCCCAATCCTCGCCCCTCCTCTCGCATCACCTTCCTTCACCTCGTCTCACGACTTTGCAGTCTCCCATGTCCTTTTCTCTCACCCACCTCCCCTTACCCATATACTCTTACCTCACCTCACTTTATCTCCTCACATACACTCTCCTCCGTTTCATCACCTCACCTCACCTCTCCAAACACACACCCTGCCACCTCCCCTAAGCAGTGTGGGCCCGACCGCAAGCCAGGATGCAGAGTGGAGCGGCCGCCACCTCAGCACCACACAAACACACGCGGCCTAACAACTTTTATGGAGGTATTAGCCGGAAGAAAACTGCTCGTCTGCCGGATAATGCCTACTTATATTTCCCCCGATGTTGGCCGCTGCCGCCTCGCGAGATGACTCCAGCGCCTCCCCTTCTTGCTCTCACACCAAACATACTTTAGTCGTCGCGCTGGTTATGCCTTTATCTAAGTACCTGGATTCCTGCTTTTTCCTCCACCACGCACCTCAACGCCACAATCTACCCTAAGTCCGCACTCTACAGATCTATTGACTTTTCTCCCTCTTGTTCTCACACTGCACACATAGTGCTTTAGTCGCCACGCTGGTCATGCCTCGTAAGTACCCGGATTTCTGCTCTTTTCCTCTAACACGCTCTGGAACACCACACTCAATCCAAGCAAGTCCCCAACTACAGATACAGTATTACTAAAAGGATTTCTTCTTCTCTAACACCACACACACTTTGGTCGTCACGATGGGTAAGCCTTTTATCTGCGTAGAGGGATTTCTGCTTCTTCAACTACCCTGCTTTGCACTCTACACTCTACCCTGCAATCTACCCTAAATACACTCTCACATTGTACATCCACATGCTCTCAAGGTCTTATGATGTACAGGCTTCCCCGCTGGCTAGTTATTTTACCGGATTTTCGCCTTTCCATTATGCGCACTGGTTTCTATCCCTTTTTCTTCTACAGTACACAACACCTCCAACTTCCCAAACACCGTCTCCACAACACTCCTACACTCTCATTACCCATTCTGTTCGCGTCGCTGATTGTGCCTTCCTTGTTGCGGGATTTTTGCTGCATACTTATAACACGAGATTACAACACCCCCTTCTACTCCTCCTACCGTTATATAATTACGTAACACTGTCTACTCTAATCTTTATTTTTTATGCCACACTCAACACTTTTCCCTGTTCTTACCGCTGGCAGTTTTGGTGGTTACGCTTTAATGTAGACTGAGAAAGTGTGGTTATTTTCTTACAAGGACAGGACTACTCTTGCTAAATTTCTGGGTTTTTAAAGTGGCTCTACATTTTCATATCAGATTATACCAAAGATAATCAATACGAAGGTAACGATACAACTGTGCACTCTGAAGAAGAAGGAGTAAATGAAGTATCAACGACTGAAGTATCAACGACGATGGCGATGATGATGATAGGGACATGAACAAGAAATGCGAGTAAGAGGAACGTAATGGCGAGAGGAGTGATTAGGGGAAATGTAAGTACTGTATTATGTGACCTTAGAGGATTACTTCTTTGATACTGGATACAATTACTACGCGATGAACCTGGCCAGAAATAAGACAGTATTGGTGAAAAGACAGGAGATTCTACTGACATCTTCCTTTCTTCATTCTTAATTTCTTTTACTCTAAGAAACACACTGTCATCTAATCTTCTTCAGGCTCTCTTACTTTACGTCACCTTTTCCTCTCTCTCTCTCTCTCTCTCTCTAAATTCACCTCTTGCCTTACACACTCTCGGTGACTTGTCTCCTCTCTTCACACACCCTTCGCCGCATACACACTCTTCCACCCTCCGTCTCATCCCTCCTTTTACTCCACACTTATACACACTGTTCCACCCTCCGTCTCATCCCTCCTTTTACTCCACACTTATACACAC
>JAGKTI010003446.1:2501-17574 GCA_018397915.1 Birgus latro
GAGGAGAAGAAGTGAAACAGTAAGAGAAATGAGTAGGGAACGAGAAAAGAGAGAGAAATAAAAAGAGAGAGAGAGAGAGAGAGAGAGAGAGAGAGAGAGAGATGATAAAAGGGAAGGTGACTAAGTAAATGAGGGCCAATATTTATTTTAAAAATGTGTTGTTAGGGTGATGGGATTGACTTTTCGAGCCCAAGGTAAGGAGATGATTATCCCTTTCAGGACGATGACACTTTAAATTTCGTCCCGGCTACTCTAAAACGAGCATTTTGGGAGGAGACATTATCAGCAATTAGCAGCACGATTGTTTCTGCGGTTTTATCCTTAATTGGGACCCAAATCACACATCGTGAGAAATGATCGGTTACAAAAGATGCTGATTGTGATTGTTAGTTACGGGTAACTTAAGTAAGTCAACTGCAACAACGTCCCATGGTTGGTTAGACACAGGGTACTTTCCTATAGGTGCAGATGGTAACGTACAACCTTAGTGCATAGCACATGATTCACATGTCAATGTGATCGCTGATGTCTTTGCGTAACAATGGCCAGTAAGAAGACATCCAGGCCTGTCTTACTGTCCTATCTCAGGACGCCCTGCATGTGGTCTGTCGTGTATTCTCCTCAAGATAATTATGAAATATCATTGTATTTGGTATAACTAATTGCTTAATCCTTTTGCGCACAGGTAAGTTTTATTAAGTTTCATGGCTCACGATTTTACTTGCCCGCGCGCGCCGCCTTGCTGCCCGCGGGATGCAAATTACAGGTATTCTCACCTTATTTTCGCCACAAACCTCTAAATATTGCCCTGAAACCCATGTCATCTAGGAAAATGTTATTAGAAGTTTTGATAGAGAATTTCATTAGCTTTTTAGTGAGGTGTGTCCGGTTGTGATACGATTTGTAGTTTTCAAGAAAATAGCCAAAAACTAAAAGCCATTATTATTTTTTTTCAGGGAGTTCTAGCGCAAGAGTTTTCTTGCACACCTTATGTTTTTATTGCATAATATTATGTAGAATTTCATTAGCTTTCTCCTGATCCCCTCCGTGTTTTGGTATGCCTAATAGTTTCCGAGTAAATCACAAAAAACCACAGGGTACTCGCGGCCGCGGTGCACTTGAGTCATGCGCGGACAATAACCGTTATATTCCCGCCTATGTAACAAGGACTTTTCATTATATAAGTTATATAGTTATGTACTGTTCATACGTAGAATTCACTGATCTTTATCACGAAATCGATTAGCCCAATAGTTTTCGAGTAAATGGAGGACAAAGGTAGAATACTCCTCCGAGCGGTGCTTAGTTGGACCGAAACAAGAAATAAACATTCGCTTCGTGTGCCTTTATCTAAAAACTAAGCTTCCTATGCCTTTTTCTTTATATTTCTTGTCATGTACGGATTATTGCCTCCACTGCATTTGAAACTTTGATGAAGAATTTTGTGAAGGCCATGGATCAAGATGGTTCTGGCTTCCACTGCCTGCTGACGAAGTTCCAAGGCATTGTATCTGAGGCCAAGGTAAAGACATTTTTTTTTTCAATAGTCCCTTAGATTCATCTTATACTCAACGATCAGGATTTTGTAAAGAGCTTATCTGAGCTAGAAAGGGCTGCATGGGAGAGCATCATGGTTCATACCAGAAATTACCTACAAAAGTTTCAAGCATCGGATTATGAGGAGCTTGTGGACAAGATATTGAAGTGTTACTTTGCGCTCGGTGCTCGAATGTCTCTCACGATAAATTTCTTCCATTCTCATATGGACTTCTTTCTATTTATTCTTGGCAATGTCAGTGATGAACGTGGCGAAGGGCTTTACCACGAAATTGTCATAGTGGAGAGCTGATATCAAGGCCGATTCAGTCCAAACATGATGAGCTGCTGTTGTTGGACTTTATACAGTGTGAGAGTAATTGCTTCTACAAATGCAAAATGCAGAGTCACTTCTAATGTGCAAAGGTCATGTAACAATGTTTTGTATATATATCAGTTTGTGCTTAGTATATAAATTTTAGACTTAAGTATATTATTTTTGTAACATATATAGACTTACTGACACCTATTTGACGAATTTGGATGTTTCGTGGTATTTTCCTCTCACTTATGGTATAGTACGTCAAGGTTACGTGATAGCCAAATTTTAGGGTCAGTTTGGATATTGGGAGTAACGAATTAGAAACAGGTGAGAATAAGTCAGAACCATTTTGGCTGTTGACCAGTGTTACCATTATTGTACATTTCAGCGTAACTTGCTTCTGTTTGCTGTTCTTTATTTTCTCTATCTGGTGTGTGTGTGTGTGTGTGTGTTTTTTTAATGGGTTTGTTGCTCTGTTTGAATTTCTTTGTGTGATTTTGCCAGAATCCTTAGTCCCGTAAGGGGTGGCCACAAACAAATCTCCTCCATGTCGCCCTCACCCCCTTCATTTCAATACCCTGCTCCTAGCTCACCCCCCCCCCCCCCCTCTCATATAAATGACAAAGTGCTTGTAAATTAATACATCCTTGGAAAGAAAAAATATTAAATTCACATATAATGATTGTGGTGGGAATACTGGCTAGGGAAGATGATGATGATGTCGGGTGCTGCAGGATGGTGGTAGGGATGGTCAGCTCAGGATCAGATGATTGGCAGATGCTGTGGTCTCGTTGTGCTCTCGTCAGCACCGCACTTTCCCACTGGGTCGTCGGTAGGTAGGTAAGTAGGGAGCTAGGTAGGCTAAGATCTTTTTATGGTGTCGTCAGCTCCCGGAGTCAGACTGAGGTGTCCATCACTGCATTCCCTTGTGGTGGTAAAGATGGTGGTGGTGGAGGAGGTGATGGTGGTGAGGAGTGGTGGAGATGATGGTGGAGGGTTGTTAGGTAGCTGAGTTGCTATGATGACAGCTCGGCCTGTCAAAACACCATCACTGCAAGTCGCTTCCTCGCTCCTCACTCCCTTTTTTCCTCTTGGTTACTTTAAATTCTTAATTATTCTTGTTATATTTTCTTCTGATGAAACTGTAAAGATCGTTACTTGTTTTAGTTGACTGAAGAGATGTAAAATCTGGAGTTGCTTGTAGTTTCTTGTTTAAAATGCAGATAGTTTTTGTAGATTGTAAAGTAGATAATTCATCGTTGATCATTGTTGATTGTAGTTGACTGCATCATAGAATTGTTGCTTGTAGGTAACTGTATGTGCTCATAGAATTGATGCTTACTGATATGTTTCATTTCGTGGTAACAGAGCAGTCGTAGATAATTGTAGTAGGATTCTTGTCTTCTTTTTACCACTGTTGTTTACTGCTGTAGTTTACCACTGTTGTTTACCGCTGTTGTTTACCGCTGTTGTTTACCGGCTGCCACTAGTGCTGACTGGATGAGTAGGCAGGTATGTAGGTAGCCAGACTGATAGGTGAAACCAGTGTTGATAAAGTCGTGAGGCGTTGGATAACTCATTGTGGGGTAGGTGCCACTCTGTCTCACTGGCCTCTCTGTCTACCTTGTTTCGTTGGTGGGGTGAGTTATAGGTTCTCTTGGGTTACGGGATTTTAATGTATACATTTATATCGAGATGTGATGGGCAGAATAACACAGAATGACGGCAGACTTCCTAACTACTTTATCTCCTAGCTTCCTAGCCTCTGTCTTCGATCGTCGTATTAGGCTCTCCGACTTCTATACCCGACTTCCAGGAATATAGATGGCTTGATGGAGCTCTGTGTACTGTCTAGCATTTTTCCACCTCATGGGTCGTTTCCAAGACGTCGGATAACTGGCTCAAGTTGGTTAAACAGCCCTTCTCATAAAATTCTTGTATCGTCTGAGCTAATAAGAGATTGTCTGAGGTATACATTATGTGTCATGACATTCTTGAACTGGAATAAGTGTACAACTTTCCTGAACCCCAGACGTGACATCTTGTGCAAGCCTTTACCCAATGCTCTATGACATATCAGCGCTTATATATTAATGTCTATACCACGGCAGTCATTATTCTACACTAACATCAATTTTGTCCAGCCCCATGTTATTCATTTAATACAAGCTGGTATGAAATTGACCATACCCAGTCAGCCGTGTACCAAAAGATTGGACTTCCAAAAATGGTTTGACAGCAACTGTGCCAGAACAACGACCTAAAATTCTTCAGCAAATAATTCTTACTTAAATTAAAAAAAACAACCAAATCCCTCAGTCACTTTAAAATTGCTAGAAACCGCACAAGAGCAGTAATAAATCTTGCAGAATCAAACTTTCTTCACAACTAAGCATCCCAACTATTAAATCGTCCTAATGACAATAGAAAATTCTGGTCAACTCTCAGCTGTTTCAGTAATAGCGTAGCAAGTCATCACCCATTGCTTCAATAAAATCTTCAGACGGAAACCCTATAACTGACCCTCATGGAAAAGATAACATCCTTGACAGTACATTTGCCAGAAATTCTACCTTAGAGGAGGTCAGTCAGAACATTCCTGTACTAGAACTTGATTCTCCCGAAATTGCATCACTTAACATACAGACTAGATCCGACAATTTTATCCTAGGCAACTTAGTGCTCCTGTTTTAGCTGAATTATTTAGACTATGCATACGTAATTTTTCTTTACCCAATTATTGGAAAGAAGTCAGTGTCCACCCGGTTCCTAAGAAAGAAAATTAGTCCGATCCCTCTGAATACAGAACAACAGCTACCACATCATCTCTTGGTAAGGTAGTTGAAACTGTTATTAAGAAGCACATTGTTGAACATCTTGAATCCGTCCACCTAATTATTGACAGACGGTAGAGCTTTCACCACGAAAGTTCCACTGTTGATATACTCAGTCTCTTAACTCATACCATACATCAGTCAATTGACCAATGTGGGGAAACCCATGCAGTAACCTTTGATATTTCTAAAACATTCGACAGAGTGTGGCACCGATCCCTGGTATATTTTCCTACGGCCTATCATTTTTTCCCATTGATTTTCTCATATCTCGGTAACAGAAAAGATATGAGTAAAGGAAGATGATGCATAAACCAATTTTCATTTGGTTAATGCCTCGTGTCGCAAGGGTCAGTCCTGGTTTCAGTCCTGTTCCTAATTCATATCAATGATATCTTGTCAGCCATTCACTTATATGCAGATAGCTCAGCACTTCACAGTTCCCTCACACTTAAACCCCCATTACATGGTTTGATATCTCTAACTCCCAACTCAGTACAACAATTTCTAATAGTCAAAATATAACTAAGATCACTGAACAGGGACAAAATAACACTGTCTCATTTAATGCTAGGAAGACCAGATACCTGTACAGTATATTCAGCTTATTGATAGACAGGTATTGCCTGATTCCTATATTACCTTCAAGGCAACCAATATTCCTATCGTGAAAAGTATTGAAACTCTCGGTGTTTTTCTTAGCACTACCCTTAGTTGGACCTCTTATTTTACATGATTTGCAAAAACCGCCTCAAAGAAACTTCGATTTCTGTATAGAATTCGCAATTTCTTCTCTGGCAAGCAGTTAGCCATTGTTTACAAGGGCCATGTGTTTTCTTAGCTGGATTATTGCTCACCCTTGTTGAGTGGATGTGGAGAGGTTGCACTATAACAACTGTACAAAATTCATAACAAAGCTACAAAAATAATAGCCCAGCAGTTACAAATGAACTAACTCACCTACATGTAAGACAGAATGTTGCCTCCCTTGCATTGTTTTACAGATACAGATACTTGAAGGGCAAATGCTTAGACGAAGTTGCATCCACTGTACCACCTCTCTACGTTTTCCTCCGTGCTACACCCGCATTTGGCAGTTCTCATGCCTGGACTGTAACACTCTCATATGGCAGAACTGCCCATCAGAATTCACTTATTGTCATGACTGCTTCTCTTAGTTTCCCCCCAAACTTCAGTCTTAAGTGATTGTAGTCTAAGTATTAGTTTTTTTTCTTTTTTTTCTTTTTAATGAATGGAAGACACCTACAGTCTGGTGTATGGATTTTTTTTTTTCTGTTTATCTGCATTTCTGTTTCTCTGTTCAATATATATATATGTATAGGGCAGAATCGGTAGAGAGGTGGCCTGCAGTCCTAATGGACCCAGGTTCGAATCCTGGGTGGAGCAGGGAACAGTTTAAGGATTTAAATTTCTCAAAAAGCAGACTTTTCTGATCCACCAGGTGACCGGCCGACATGTTATAAAAGCACCCCCCCTAATACCAGTACACCAGTCCTGTATGAAACAACCTTAGCATGTACTCAATATGGATGGTTGGTGTTAGCGCCGAAGTGTTGACTTGTGGAGATGGAGAGGAGGACTACTGGGCCCCAAGGAGGATACTGGGACTTGAGAATAGGCCCTGAATCCTTTGCCCAGAGTCGGAGACGTAAAATATACTGTATATGGATTGACAGATAGATAGAGAGTTATATAAAAAGATAAACAGCAGACACACCCCAGATGCACACCCCATGAGCCTCAGACATACCCCAAACGCACACCACATGCGCCTCAGACATACCCCAAACGCACACCACATGCGCCTCAGACATACTCCAGATACACAACACATGAGTCTCAGACACACTCTAAATGAACACCACAAGAGCCTCAGACACACCCCAGATGCACACCACATGCACCTCAGAGACACCCCAGACTCACAACATGCATACCACTACCACCTCCTCTCCCTCTTCCATAAGCGTGATGCTCATATGAATCTGCGGTTGTAACTTGCCGGAATTTCATCCTTCCAAGATTTACAGTAAGTGAGTAAATTAATAAATGACAACTAGACAGCCCTTAGAGTTCGCATACCTCCGCCAACGCTATTACAGTTAAAAAGGAGCCGTATCCGGATCCGTGGAGATATTGTGTGGAATACATACGGTTCGGATCCGCCCCTAAGTTTAGTCAACTGTTCCTTGACCCATGGCCCACTCTTCCACAACACTTTATTGAAATTCATTGAGAACTTTGGAGGTAATGTGTGGGATACATAGGATCTATATCCGGATCCAGACCCTCCCCAAAATATAATCAGTTCTTTCGTGGCCCATGGCCCACCCTTCCACAAAATTTCACTGAAATTCATCGAGAACTTTTGGAGATATTGTGCGGGATACTCCCGATCAGGATCAGGATCTTACCCCAGATCTAATCATTCCTGTCTTGGCCCATGGCCCACCATTCCACACATTTTCATTAAAATTCACAGAGAACTTTTGGAGATATAGTGCGGACAAACAAACAAACAACAGATGAAACTGTTATAGGTCGAGTTCTTGCCGGATGGATTCCCCCCTCCCCCTCTTCCCCTTCCCACACTCCCCCCTCTTCCCCTTCCTTTCTTCCCTCCTTTTCACGCCCCCCTCTTCCTTCCCCCTCTTGTCTGCTTAGTTTTCACAGTTATGTAGGCAGTACAGCGCCTGCTGGATGGATCCGAGTGTTGTGTCTGCCTACTTTTCACTGGTGCGTAGGCAGTCATTTTGCGAAATTTTTCGCGCTACATTGCGAAGCACAGAATGGGTTTAGGAAGCTAAAAATTGCATTGCCAGGTGCGCCGGACGTTTCAGTTTGATAGGGGAAAAAATCAGTTTTCAAAATCTGAACAAATGGTGCCTGGGCCGGCGACTGGGTCTCGACGATTTCTACACCCACGGCCAATGCGTGGTTTCACCCCCCACCCAGCCAAGGACATTTGACCTATTTTGTTGAAAAATAATAGATTTCTCGGGTTTCTGGATATCTATGTTCTGAGTTTTTACCCAGAACGATTGGCGCAAATCTGTGACCTGTAGAGAGCAGACAAACAGACAGACAGACAGAACTGACCAACATGCTTGCCGAATCCTTCAATTCCGGCAAGCAAGAAGCATAAGTGAACAAATAACCTTCTCCAACTTTATTGGCTGAGGTAACTATGGACACGTACTGGATTTGGCCACTCTATGGCAGTCAAAAGACAACGATACTGTTAGATAATGGAGACTGTTTTTACCGTCTTCAGTAAGGGGAGATTTCCTTAACTAAAATATACTAGTCTGTCAGCATTCTGGTCTGTAGGGAATAATGAAGACCGTTACGAACACTTCACTGCGAAAAAAGTAGGTTAACTAAGCAAAAAAAAAAAGTAAATGAAAAAAAGAATTGCACTAAAGGGCACAATTTTAAGAAAATGAGGGCGTGCAGGTTTATGCTGATGAGTGATTTTAAAATGCAACTCTGGAAAACTCTGGGGTGAGAGTAAAGTTTCTGTGTTTTGTTGAAGTTGCAGTGCTGAGGCGAAGAGATGTCCACAGCAGATTGTGAGATGAAGGCTGGGAGGGCGTGGGGAGGTGGGGAAAACAAGGTGATTGGACGATACTGATACGGAGAGGCGCGAGGAAAGGACAAGAGAGAGAGAGAGAGAGAGAGAGAGAGAGAGAGAGAGAATCTCTTTTTAAGTTCATCTACATATGCTGTTACCTGCATTCCTTCAGGCGACGAAGAGAATGGGATGGATGAGAGAAGAAAACAAGGGGGAGGGAGGGAGGGTAAAGGCAATGAAGGAGAGGGAAGGGGCGAAAGAGGACTAGAAGGTAAGTGGGGAAAGTGATGGCCGGGAAGATGTTTGTCTCATTTCTGAAATATGTCTTCCTATGCTGAATCATACTGTGTGATAGTTGCAGTTATCATAATGAAGTGATTGGTGAAGATTCTAACCTCTCCACTAAAAGAGATTCCTCTTATGCTGAATTAAAAAATCATTTAGTTTTAACATGTGTTAGGTTAATATTCTTTTAAGTTTGTGATTCAAACTTTGCAGATTCGCAAGAGCCTCTTAGACACAAAAATGCAGCATTTTTATTCTTGTGTCTCATATTCTGCTCAACATCAGGCCAGTCCACACTGCCCCCACCAGGACTTTCCCTTCATTGACCTGTAGTCTTCACAGGCTGTACTTCTTGTCCCTTAACCCAGTTGGGAGGCATGGTCTGTAGTTAACGTGGCTTAATTAACACTTTATTCCCCCTGTGACGAAACGTTTGGGGTGTTCTGATATTACTTTGTGGCACATTACACTGGACATGATGTTTACTAGTGTTCCTACTTTTGGCCTTTGACTTTTTTTTCTTGTTTCTCCAGCCTGTCTCACTACATTGCTTTCATGGAAGTAAGGTTTGGGATGATGGTGATGGTGATGATGTGATGGAAAAAACAGGCCCTTCGGGATCAGGTCGATGGGATGAGTAATTCCACAGTAAGAATAGGTCCGTGTGGGAAAACAGATCCATGAGGAATTTCTTCCTTGAGAAATGTGTACAAGTAGGAACACAGATCAGACATTAAATATAAGTCCATGGAAGTAAGTAGCTCCATGGGTGGGACTGGTGCTTCCTTGTGGGGAGAATGCAGGTCTATGAAGGAAAATTAGTCAGTGGAAAATATTTCTTAAAACGAAGTAAATGAATCGTGTGGGGGAAAATCGGTCCATAGAAAGTATTTCGTCAAAGGAGGAAAGTAAATCCAAAGGGGAAAATAGGTCCATAGCAGAAAACAGGTCAGTGAGGAGATAGGTCCATAGAGGAAATAGATTCATAGGGAAATATGAAAAAAAAAATTAGATCCATGTGTAAAACGTGTCCATAATCAATACTAGGTCCATGGGAGAAATAGGTCCATGGGCAAGTAGGTCCAAGGAGATAATGGGTCCGTGGAATAAATACAGTGACTGAGAAAATACGTTCTTGTAGAAAAAGGGTCCAGGAAAATTATACGTCCATGAGGAAAAATATGATTGTCGTTACATGTCCCTAGGGGAAAAATAGGTGAATGCGGGATTGACACTTGAGGGTTACAGATGGAGACTGAGTTATGTGCTATCGTTTTTCATAAATCTTTCAATTAAACATTAAACATAGAGGCATATTAACACCCAATATTTGAAAGGAAGGTAACAAAGAGCCTCCGATGCCAATGAGAATACGGTCATAAACTCTCATCAGAATACGAAATTGGGAGGAAGATGATACAGGCCAAGAACAAGGTAGAAGTAAACCAAGATGAGGTAGAAGTGTAGGTTCCTTCTGTTCATTTTGAGGAAGAAAAAAGAAAGACAGAAACTGCATACCCATTCCTGTGATGTGTGTGTGCCGATTTCGTTGAAATCCATGTGCTCAATTTCCCGTATTTCTGATCACTTTTTATTTTTGGAAGGGGGGCTGACCCCTGAGAAATCACTGTAAAGGTGATGCTCCTCAAATATTGCATTAAAGATGGGAGTCCATTGTACAACCTGAAATAAAATATCAAAGCCATAACTGCAATCCTTTCACAAATTCTTATAGTTTTCAGTTTCCTGAGGAGGGCTCACCATCAAAAGATCATAGTTGTAAAATTGTATTTAGTGGAAGACCTCCCCAATAAATAAATGAACTAGCTTTGACAATGTCATTCATTAAGCTTTCCTCTGTTTCATATAACATCTATTTATATCGCATTACGGATGAGTGTCCATTGTCCAACACATACTAAGATATCTGTGCCATAACTGCCCTCCTTCCACTATTTCTGAAGAATTTTGATTTGGTGATTGTTTGACACCCCCAAAATAATGGTTGGAAAATTGTATATAATGGAAGACCTTCTGAGTAACTGGACGAACCCAAATGATGTTTAATTCAAAACTTTTTCCTATTCATCTTTTTTTTTTTTTTGTACGTGTTTGACCCCCCGAAAAATATATATTTCTATCATTTCTGATCATTTTCTGTGTAGGAAGCTGACCCCCCAAGAACTGCTGGGTTGGGGTCACTCTCCCCAAATATCAATGTGCAGTTTATTTTTGTGCATTCAGAGAAAACATGGAAAATACATACCCAGTCCTGCAACATGTATGATGATTTCGTTGAAATCCTTGTGCTAAGAGTCTTCTCTTTCTGAGAAGCTTCATTGACATCCGTCCACTCACCTTCCCTTTTTCTCATTTTCATTTTGAGGAAAGGGGATGACCACCAGGAATGTTTGGGGGGGGGGGGTCACGTTCCCCAAACATCGCATTATGGGTTGGAGTCAGTTATACAAGATGTGCTACGATATCAAAGCCATAACTGCCTTCCTTCCATTACTTCTGAGAATTTGAAATTTACCTAGAGGGGCTGACCTCCATAAAAATCATGGTTCGAAAACTGTGTGTAGTGGAAGACCTTTCCAGGAGCTCGGCCAGCTCGCCTGAGAAGTTTCGTTGAAATCCATTTATTCACTTCCCATATTACTAATCATTATTTTTTGAAGGAGGGCTGGCCCCCTAAGAAACTTTGAGGATTCATGCTTCCCAAATACCGCTTTACGGAGAAGAGTCGACTATATGAGAAGTATTTCGATATCAATCCCATATCTGCCTTCCTATCATTATTTTTGAAAAATATTCATTTGTCTGTGGGACTGCCCCCCAAAAAATTCAGGTTGGAAAAGTGTATATAAACCTTTCCAGGAACCCAACAAACTCAACTGCGAAGTTTAATTCAAATCCATCAAACAGCCTAGAAGGAGTTAAAGCACCCCCCCCCCACTCACCCACACACACAACCTGAGTATAGCCTACAGTATAGGGTGCGTTGCTGAAAAAAATACAGTGCTCCCCAAACTTTACCAGGTAGGATAAATCAAGAACTAGATGGGGGTAAATGAACAAGAAATAAACCAAAAAGAGGAAATAATAATTGAAGAACAAAGCTACATGCAAACCAGGAACAAGGTAGAAGTAAACCAACAACGAGGTAGACGCAAACCAAAAAGAAGCAGAGGACCAAGAAGGTACAAATAAGCCAGGGTTAGGAGAGAGGTAAGCCATGAGCAAAGTAGAAGTGATCACATGTTAACCAGGAGCAAGTATGAAGTAAACCAAAATTAAATAGCAGTATATACTGGTAAGCCAAGATGTGGAAATTAAGAACATGGTATAAGTAAGCCGGGAACAGAGTACGAGCAAATAAAATAAAGCAAGGCAGAATTGGACCAAGAACAAGGATGAAGTAGGTTAAGAACAAGAATGGAGCAGAGAGAGAGAGAGAGAGAGAGACAGAGACAGAGACCAAAAACAAGGTTGATGTTGACTAAAAACAAGGTGGAGGGGGAAGAAGAAATGGTGGAGGCAGATCAAAAACACTCACACTAAACAGAGAAAGAGTGGCAAGAAAATCAACTAATCCAGTTATCTGTTTACCATTAACTCCCCTCCCCCCCTTCCCGACGAGCCCTCATATTATCACAATCTCAGTAGCTTTCAAAGTATGTCCTGCAAGGACGTGATGGGAAAAATCTTGAATGCCTTGAAAGAATACGTATATAAATATTTTATTCATGAGGTGCCATCCGAATAAAATGAAAAAAGCATTCGGGAGCCGAATGTTAACCGCCCGCCACAGGCTATTTACAGACTAAATGTTAAGATAATATCCCGTTGGTGAGATATTTGCCAAAAAGCAGTTTGATAAATGACGGCAGGCATTCGGCCGTCTTTGATCAAATCCTAATCAAAGTTTATCACTTATGCCGCTCACATAGCTGCTGTTTCCTGAAGGTTCGGTAAAAAATTCGTCCACAACCTTTCGAGAAATTTTGGAAACACACACACACACACACACACAGCACCTCTCTGTACCTGTCGACTGATGTGAATAATCCACCACTTTGCGTCTCTTGCCCTTTGCGTCTAATCTCTGCGATGAAGCATTCTCACTCACATCCACTCCCCGATGCCTCTTTCCTTTCTTAAAGTCCTTCAGTGCGAAAGGTTTCCTTCGTAAGAGTAAATGCATCTGGTGGTCCGAAGAAAACAGCAAAGATTGTAGACACCTTAGCAATTCGGTCTGGTAATCACCTCTCCTCGGTTCTTTATTCTTGAACCACTGAAAACCTCCTTCACTACCATCCTTTAAACATTCCACATTATCCTCCACTGACTCACCTCCATCATTCCCCCACTCGCCTCCCGTGTCTATTCTTTTCACTTGTTCTGTGCTCTTACTTTGTTTTATGTAGTTTCTCTCTTTTTTGATGTCTTTAAATCTTCTCTGTTTCTCATTCATGAGTTAGGTCGTCTGACATTAGAAAAAGAGAAGTTTGACAGACACTATTTTTTTTTTCATCTGTGATTATAATTTTTTCCAATACCATTCCTAAAAAAAAAATGTAATTCATCACAGTTCTCTCCATTTTCCTACTTACTATTTCCCCTTCCTTTCTTATGCACATCTACAAATATCAGCCAGCACAGATACTTTAAATATATTACCAACGACTTCATGATTTTAGCATTTTCATTGGTATGCATTATGGATTTTCATCCTCTCGTTGAGTCCATTTCTTCTCCCTTCCTTTTTCTTTTTTTTAGGTCTTTTCCCCTTTCATCCTTTTCATTTTCCTTCTTACTCTGTGCCACTGAGTTTGGTCTGCTTCTTTCCCTCCCCTTCTTGTGCTTTCACTCTCCTCCCCACTTTCTTCACTAACAATGCTTCATTTTCCCCTCTTTTGTTCATCATTTTTTTTCAGTCTTTTCCCGTTCCTTAGTGTTTCATATATTGCCATTAGAGTATGCTCAGTATTTTCTCTTCTCCTTTCATTCTCTTCATTTTGTTTTCCCTCTCCCTCATTCTGCTTATCTTTATTCATATCAATAAACCCACGCAGGCAGCTAATTTATCATTTTATGTACCGTGCCGTCCTTTCTCATATTCTCCCTGTTTAGCGCCCTCATTCTATTTTGTTTTTTTGTTTTTCACTCAAAATACAATAGTATCAGACTCCCTAGTTCTCTCCTTTCTCCCTTCTTTTCATATTTTTTTCTTCTGTCCTTGTTTGTCCTACTATCCTTCTTGATTGATTTCCCTATAATATATACTCCTTCTTTTCTTCTCAACTTCAGTTCTCTACTTCTTTGCTCGTTCCCATTCTTATCCCGTTTTCTCACTCTCTAGTCACCATCCTCCCCTCTCCTCCTGCTCCCCCCTTTTTCACATTTCAATCTTTCCTGCATGATTGCCTCCCTACCTGCCTACATGCCTGCCTCACGCATTCCTCATGAGCGACAACCACAACCAAATACACATAACTAACTCTCCTCAATGACTTCCTGCCACTCACCATCTACCTAGTCCACCAAGACTTAGGGAAACGAGCTTTTTCGTTGCTTAATTCACTTCTTTTTCAGGGAGGGTTTCATTCCCAGAGACTTTAGCTGAATCCCATATTGCGGTCCTAATGGTTGCACACCTGTCTAGTACTTTTTACTGTCGTACATGGGCAAAGCTACCTTTCTCCCATGTCATTTTCAGTCTACGTCGTCCTCGTCATCCTCCCTCGACAAATGAGGAAGACCAAATATTAGGGAAATGTGAGAAAGATTTACCCGATATCTGACTTATTCGGTCCGGCGATGGTTGTGTAATTTCCGATTTTCGAACTCACTCTCATGATCCAATTTAACTTTTTCCATAACCTTCAGATAACATGATATTAACCTTGCGTAATAGGCTTGTGTTCGCCAGCAGAAAATTAGTTTAGGATTCGGTCATGGGGCCGTGCTGGAATGCTATACTCTTTGGCTTTAATCATGTTAATTTTGTGGTGCAGATCTTGGAAAACGATTATGTTGGTAAAAAGATCTGACATAGTAACTGTGAATTGGATGATGGTATGTGGACAATGGGATAGACGTGGAAAGCTGTTTAGAGAACATATGAAAGATAGGGCACGGTAAGGAAAAAAGGGAAATGAAGTAAAGATTAGGGGGAAATGGGTAATTAGGGATGGGAAAATTGTTCAAAAGGAGGAATTATGGAGCGAAGGGCTGGGAAATAAGATAACTTAAGGATGGCAGCTTTCAGAGAAAACAAAAATAGGATGGCAGGTTAAGGGATGACTGATACTGGGGATGCCAGATTTGGGGAAAAAGAAGAACTAAGAATGACAGTTTTGAGGAAAATGAATTTACTCAGTCTGAGTCAATGACTACTGGTAGCGAGGATGATAAACTGGCTTGTACGATAGTTGCGATGGTGGCAGGAGAAAGAAAAGTGTTAGTACTGGGTGTGATCCACCTATATCGACATCC